>SRPN01000302.1:0-29372 GCA_018360045.1 Claviceps capensis | reverse complement strand
GCGGCAGCGTGCCGCAGGCATCCCCCGGAGGGAGAGTGGATGCCTTAGGTACTACACACATGCAACCTAACTCTTTCCAACCCGACTTTCTTCAACCCGAAGCGAAGCGAGGCGAGCCTTCCTCAGCCCCGAAGCGCAGCCCTTTTCCGGAAGTCCTCGTTTTTAGAAAGTCAATGAAGTCTTGGGACGCGTTTCGTTCTTTCTGGTCGAGTCCTGCTTTTGTCCTGTGAGGACTGTCGTCTTTTTGGTCTACATGTCGGACCCTTTGTTTGTGGCGTAGCACAGCTCCCACGAGAATCTATAGCCAACGTTCTACGCTGTCCATTTCTCATATTGTTTTTTGCAGGTACCTACTTGCGTCTGCCCCTGATTCTCGAAAAGCGTAGCCTATCAGATGCTTCTCTTGTTCAGCAGAAATTTCTGTACGAGGGGAAGAAATGGTATACCATTACCAGGTACGTAGGCATACGTATTTGGCAATCTACGGAGTACAAAATTCTAGAGCTACCTTGGTAGACAACCTGCTCCGCCCAGTTGCAGCATGGTTATCGTTCGCCGTCGCAGAGATAAGAAATCACAGGTAGGTACCTATCATGTATCCGTGTCTGAACTTCTTAAGAGTGGACCGAAACCCGGTTATGCAATTTCAGCAGAACGAACCCACCAGAGAAAAAAATTCCAGCTACAAAAAGCCCCAGCCAACATCCAGATCTTTCTTTTCTCTTCTTCATGCCCTCACAAGTCGTGGACTTGAGACCTTCGGATTATGGTTCCCACGACTCATCCTTAAGGTCAATGCACCTGCTTTTCATCCGTCATGCTGAGAGTGTCGACAATGTTGCGGGCCTGTATGGTGGCTCTCGTGACGCTGCTTTAACGGCTCACGGGGTGCTGCAGACAAGGCGTCTTGCAGCAGGCCTTCTGGAGGCTGGGCTCGACATCCGCAATGTCTTCTCGTCTCCTCTGCAACGTGCTGCAAAGACTGCCAAGGCGATATGTGACGCATTCAACGAAGCGAGTCTTGACGCGAATGGACATGTACTGAGCGCCACTCATTTACCTGAGCTCCGAGAGAAGCATTTCGGGAATTGGGAGGGTATACAATACGCTTCTGCAACATCTACTGTGCAGCGCCCGCCGCAGACAGGCGCCGAGACCCCAGATGAGATGAAGACAAGAGCGGCGGGCTTTTTGGATCAGGATCTTTGGCCCATCATTGTGCAGACTCTGGATCTTGACTCCGAAAAAGCTTGTGTCGTGGTGGTGAGCCATGGCATTATGCTCGGCTTTCTGACACAGACACTCGCCAGCAAGCTGGCTCGCATCTCGTCTACGGGCTTGGGTGTCGCTCAGTTATCTTCTCAAAGAACAAGCTGGAGCAACACAGGGTTTTTGGACATGAAATTGACTAGGATACCTGCCACCTCATCTGTGGTGGTTCAAGATCTCGGGCCTTGGTCCTCACTCAACAGCAGCGTCTCTTCAACTAACTGCACCAAACATCTCGCCCGTCTACGCAAGACGCGCGGCGGAATTGGTAGCGCCGCTCATGATGAGCGGCAAAAGACACTTGAACACTTTTTCCCTCCCTCTTCCCGCAAGCGCAAAGCAGGCGGCTCGAAGACATAGCTCTACACATCAAGGTAAATATCTTCTTTTCTTATACATCAGCACCCCTATACTACCCTTTCCAACAAGTGCCAAGTGTCTCACGCACTTCTCTATGATGAAAAAGCAATTATTCACAGACCTGTTCTGAATTACAATGTGGAACCGACTTGTTCAACCGCTGTCTGAAACGCACTTACCTGTCCTGTTGTACACATTTCTGCATTTGGCAATGAGACTGTATGCTGACACTTTATCGCTCAGATCAGGCACATCGTTGAACGATATTCGAGGATTCGAGGACCGGAGACGAATTCCACGACCGTGCTATCCTTGTTAGTGGTCACCAGAACTCAATAGACGTTGAAATCCCTTCCTGCATAAACAGATACAAGATAAACCAGACAAATTAATCGATTATTCCCGCATCAATCATTCGTTCTTTTCTCTCTGTGTGTCATGCTGTGTGTGCTTGTATGTAATTATGCATGACCAAAGACATCTGCAGGTAGGTACATGAACTCATAAGTTTTTTCGCGGCACACAACGCTGGTGACATGATCCTTGGACCTTCGGCGCTACACATCCGTGCTGTTCTCATCCGTACTGGTAAACACTCTATGTACGCGCCGACTCACAGCCTGGCCCACGTTACGATCCGTCAGCGCCCCGTCCTTATTCGCAACCTTCTTCACTTCCGCAAGAGTCTCCGGACCTCCCTCTTCCAGCCCATGCACCAGTTCGGTCACGGTCTTGAACACGCCCGCCACGCCATGCGCAATGGGACCAGTAATGCGTACGATTTCTTGTAGCATGCGTAGGTATGTGCTTTGCGCACCATCTCCCGTGCGTACCTGCCCGCTTTCCATGCAAAATCCAGCCACCGACGTGGCCTGGTCTCTTTGTTTCCTATAGGGAATCGTGGAGATGTGTTGCGTGAAGTTGATGACCCATTTTGCAGTCTCTATAGTCACAGTTGTATGGTGAAGTAGTATGCCGTGCTCGACTTGAAGAGAGAGCATGGCATCTTCGATGATGTCTTCTGATACATATTCGGCGGCGGCGGCGGCGCGCGCTTTCGATGGCCTCGATGATGATGATGCTGCTGCTGCTTCTGATATGTCGTCAGCAGCTCGGACGCCCGAAGTGAACTTTCGATTGCGAATGCTGCGATTCTTGCGAGACCAGGCCGTCAAGCCCTGCAGAAGAAAGATGAGCTTTTTGCGCCCATTCTGGCGTTGAATCTCAGCAACACGTTCAGGTAATGCAGCTTGGAGCGCCAGAGATACAAACTCCTCGGCTACGAATATGACCAGAGCAATTTCTTCCTGAGCGATGCGTTGGGGAATGGGCTCCCATCGGCCCATGTCTTGATTGAATTTCGATATCACCTTGCGTCGCCACTTGATCATGCTATGATTGGGGCACCTCCAGGTAGTGTGCTCAACTCCCAAGCCCTGCAGCATTTGTGCTATCTGGATTTGGAGTCCGGCATCTAAGCCAGACGGCAAGTCGACGATCATTTCGGGCGTGGATACCTTCTTGTCTGTGCGAAGCTTGTTGACTTCTGCTAATGCTGCAAGACGATGCTTCTCTATCATTTTTTCGGCCTTGAGCTGCTCTCTCTCTCGGCGTTTGTTCTCTTTCTCGGCTTCACGTTCGGCGACGGTCTGTTTCGGTCTCGTAGTCGTAGTCTTCTTCGGAGCACGCGTCTTCTTTGGTGGCATGTGACTGGACCATGTAGTATCGCTCTGCGTGCGTCGCATCGGAGACCGCGCCCGTCGCTTCGTCAAATCCATATCCATTATTGATGGTAATTCGTCATCGCTGGATTTGGAAGAGGCTTCTGAGGAATCGTCGATACATATTAGAGCATCACGTGTGCCGGCAGCCCGCTTTGTTGAAGATAGACTGTCTGTGAACGGGTCTGATTCGCATCCCTGCTTCGGCTGTGCATCAGGTCTTTTGGCCAGGCCTGGTCTGCATGGCTTTGTAATATTTGCTCGGTCTTGCGCCTTCGTGGACCGCGTCGGGGATGAGCTCATGAAAGGATCAAAAGACACTGCCCTCCTGGCCGTCGATTGCTTCACCGGTTGTCGGGGAGTTTCAAACGGATCCGACAGAAATGGGACATCGTGTTCGACTTGATTGGCCTTCTGTGCGGATTCGCAGTGCTTCGAAGAGGGCGAAGGCGTGCGGGATCTCGATATTGGTTGTGTCTCTCCCAACGAGCTTGTGAATGTAATGGGCTCCAGCTCACGCCGCTTTGGAGGCAGCCGTTGATTATACGTCAATGGAGGAAGCTTCGGCGCTGATGCCGATCGATGGCTAGCTGATAAGTCAAAGGGTGCATTGAGTCCAGCTTCGGGATTAGGAATCTTTCTACGCTTCGGTTGGGGTTCATCAAGCAGATCGAATGCGCTATCGTCAATCTCATCGAAGTCGCTCCAATTCAGTTCTATGCCTGTGCCCATCGAACACCGCTTTTGAGTTGTCAAATTCGTGATGCCTTCATTGGCCGAATACTTGGTCCTTGTGTCAGACTCATGGTCGAGGCCAGCAACGCTGGGCACAGAGGAAGCAGCTTGTAGCTGCTGTGGTGGTGGTGGTGAAGTCGGTGTTGCACCTTTGGAGGAACAAGGACTCGAAGAGATCAGATCAATTACGATTGGCGCCATTGTAAAACGCAACGCCGATATTGAGATTTGAATGTCAAGTAGAAACATGCGTTTGTCAAGCAACGCGTCGCAGGAAGTAGGAGTCACGAACTTGTCACGTTCGTCACGTGACTGATTGACGCAAACTTCCATGTGTCGCCCGTTAGGTGCTATGCCCCACAGTGTGAGTGCCACTTGTGCACATGCATTGGTCCTGCGTTAGTCAGCAGCTTTTACGTTCAATAACTGTGAGCCTGAGGACGAGACATTCCGATGTCACATCCTCTCTCCTTTTATTGAACGTCTTCGTTAGCCGACTAGCCGCTTCATTTCCCGATGCTACAGGAAGAATGAGCTCTCCCCCTCTAGATAGACCGGTCGCTTAGCTCCTGTTATGTCTGGATATAAAAGGGGTGATATATTCCGTAGAGGCAGAATAGATCAACCATCTTCCTGAGCATCACTTTTGTCACACTTTGCTTCGTCACTTGCACGCAACCCGTGGCGTTGAGAGCCTCCATGTCTTTCTAGGCAACACTCGAGTTCAACTCAAAACAAAAGCAGCTTGAGGGTGCCTAGTAGTTTTACAACGGTACGAGTAACGCCAGAACTACTACTCTCGCGTAAAGGGGACCTTGATTTTAGTTGCCCTAGCACCGGTTGCTGCCTAACAAAAAAAAAGAAACTGAACTACATCAAAGCAGTCCTCTAGAATCTGAATATACTGTACCCGCTTCTCCCTATTGGAGTCGTCCGTAAGGACAGCACCTACTGTAACTCATATGCTGAGAGACTACAGAGCATTTTTGTTCGACGAAGACGGGTTGCCTGTTGTTATTAAGCCGCGTCAATAACAAGCTAGGCGTTGATTCTCCAGACTCTCAGTCTCAATACAGGACGGCTTTGTACGCTTCTCAGCTGTGAGTGTTTACTTTGTCCAATTTTCATGTGAGCCAATATACAGGAACTTTTCATTTGCGAAACGTGTGAACGCACGAGCTCTATCCGCTGGTCTACTTCTGCTCTTGGAGCTCTAGATGAAATGAGCGGATGATAGAGTCAGTGTCGTCGATGGCGAGGGGTCGAATATCTGCCATCTGCTTGATCTTGGCAGTACTGTTGCGTCGTCTGTCAGTAAAATCAACTAAAGAGGGCATCGGGATACATACACCTCCTTGACCTGCGTGTCGCTCATGGCAAGACCCAGCTGCTCGACTCGACTCTTGATGGCGTTCCAGCCAGTCAGTCGGCTAGCGAAACTGTGGAATGTTAGTCAGGACTCCAAGAGAAGGGGTCTGTGGGACAGGGGTCAAGTTGCATCAGTTGCATTTCCAGGCAGTGTTGACTTTGAGCATCGCTGGCAAAGTGATAGAAAAGGCCTGTATAGGACTACTGCTGGGGCGTGCAATCATCTTGCCACTTGCGTATCGACTTACTGAACGTCTGTATGGAGTTAGCACCATGGCCCATTGTATCCATGCGAAGTACTTACATCGGTTAAGCCCGTAGTCCTCAGGGGACAGAATCTCGTATCTTTGGAAAGTCAGTCATATTTCAACAAGATGGTGGTAGACCACGGCTCACGTTGACGGATTGGCGAGAATGGCCTTGGCATGAATTCCAGCCTGTGACGAATTAGCGATTATTCTTCCTGCATGCCACAAGTCTTTGTAGTACCTTATGAGTGAACGCGCACTACGTGGACCTAAAGTTAGCAACTAGGAAAAGGATTCATAATTCAGCACGGTAGAATATGCTTACAAATCCTAATAAATCAAGCGTTGTTAGCATACCTACGGATCAGTTGTGGAGAAACATGATGATCACAAAGTGTGAAGCACGGTGCGAAAATTACGAGGATGTGCCGAATGAAAGTCACAAGATACTTACCAGTAATGGGATTGTTGAATGGGATGTTCTGACATCAAATTAGTTCGTCAAGATCCTCAATGATCGTTTTCAGAGTAGCTCAGCCATGATAGAGCAATAACTTATCAAGCCAGCCATGTACAGAATGTTAACTCACGATTTGAACGGCATCCGCCACCATGTCCTCGATCTCCTTAATCTTGTGGAGCTTGTATCGGCTCATGACATATTCGCGACTCCCGACCATCATGCGGGCCATAAGACCACCGAGAGAAGTGATACCGTTTCTCTCACCCTGTTTTGCCTTAGTGCTTGACATTCCAAGATTGTGTGAAGGGTCAGACTAACGATTCCAAGCACACTTGTGTCAATGTCTGAACGAGATAGGTAAGCAGTCATTCACAATGCTCCGAATTCGGAATTGGGTGACTTACGCGTCGCGCCAGCTTCAAGCGCGGCATGGCTGTTTGCAATGGCGCCTGTTGAAGTTAACAACAGCCTCAGGGTATAGGACGTCCAGCGAGATTTTCTGGAGCTCCATCGAGAACCTGAACTTACAGCCTGTGTCATTGTGCAAGTGCACTTCGATGTCGCACGACACAACCCCTCGAAGCGTACGGACAAGGTCGTACACTTGACGAGGAGTTGCGCATCCGACGGTGTCGGCCACACCTGATAGGTATAAGTACGAAGTGCAAGGAATCTTCAGAAATTTTGAGAAACTGACCAACGCGATTGACGCCGACGCGCTGAACGCTGGCATTAGTTATGCATCTTCACAATTCGAGGAGAGGGAGACGTACATCGACGGCGCGATACAGTTGAAGGAGATCCACGAGGTCGGACTACCGAGAATTTTGGCATTAGTTGTAGCACTGCCGCTGCTCCTCTCCCTCTGTTCATTTTTGGGGCGGTAGTAGATGCGAGTTCGTGTTATTTGAGCTTACTCTAAAGCTATCCTCTGATGAGAAGCGGACTTCGACACCTCGGCTTCAACACGGTTAGCTGAGTAGCAGTAAAATAATCAACCTGGTACATACCTTTTAACGTAGTTAATGACCTCGATGGCAGCCTTCTCGATCGCCACCATGTCCTTTCCATGAGAGTGCTCTCTCAAGAAGCTCGACGTGCCGATGACCAGATCGACTCCGTCCACTATGAAAGCGTCAGAATTGAAATGAAAAATAGAAACCGAAACTGATCGTGGACTCACCGCCGGTGTCACAAGCAATTCTGGCATCCTATTGAATGGTTAAGCGACAAAACTTTGGTATATCCGGGTATTTTCAGCAGAGAATGTACCTCCATTGTACAGCGGACATCTGCACACTGTTAGCAAAACTTGCTCCATTACTATCGCAGGGGCTTCAGAGCGTACGTGTGAGAATCTTGCTCTTGAGACCGAGCTTGCAGATGGCCTCGCAGTCCTCTCGTGATTGCTGAGCAATTTTAGCATCACCGGTCATCCAAAGAACCTCTGAGTCAGCATACTTGCGAAGCAACAGGGCTGGTCAATTCGATATATTCGACGCCGAAATCAGACAATGCAGTCGCACTGCTCATATTAGAATTCGAGTTGCAATAGGTGATGGTTTACTGAGGGTTCGTACATCTTGATCTTGGTCTCTGTTGTCGCGCCACGCAGTTAGTAACGCGCATGGGCAATTGGCGCAGTTGGCGCAACGATGCAGCAGGAGCTCACCTGTGTCAAAGAAAGCATTGGCAAATTGTTCTCCCTCTCTCAGGGTGCTCTCGATAATTTTGAAGTTTGCCGTGTTCGAGAGGAAGTCGCCGACAGACTCGTATGGCGTTCGCTTGTGCAAAGGCTTATCGGCAGAGGCGGCGTTGCCGTTGACTGCAGTTCTATCGCCGCACATGATGACAGTTGTTCTGTGTAGTGCCTTTGGAAGTATTCGTAGCGTTTCAATTGGATTGTATCAGTTTGGGCAAAGAGCGGGCTTTTATCTCTTCTTTTGTTTTGATTTTTGGAAAAAAAAAAGTGCGAAACTCCCACGATGGCGATTCGATGCGGCACATGGACGAAAAAGTTAGCGGGGTTCGACCCGGGGTGGGAGTCAAGAGCCAATTGGGACGATCCGATGACGGAGCCGTGTGACGCGGGGCAACCATGTAAGAAAAACTCTGTTGCTGATGACGCAGATCTCGAGCCCAGGAACAGGAATTGTCCCCGCAAAGGCCTCCGGTTTGCAACAATTCACATAAATAGGCTAAGCTAAGTCCCTAAAGTTTTGAATCACAGGTACCTAACTAGTGCCTCGATGGCGCAAGCAGCATCGGAGCAACCATCGACACGCTGGTAGCGGTACTACGTCGCGGTACGAAAACGAAACGCCCTCCCACGGGCTGGAAATGCCGTGTGCTGGGAACACCCGAAATTCTTTTAGTACACACATTTGGAACCCTTGGCAGGAAAAACCGCGCCGCGTCGATGTTAAATATGATGCCGCAGCGAAACCTTCAACAAGGTCTGGGCTCGTTTAAACAGCAACTGAGGTTGTCGGGCGAGCTGGATTGGCTAATTCAATAGGACGACTTGGAGAAGCTCCTTATAGCCCTTGACAATTTGCTCGGAGCGCGATGTTCCTGATGGAGATGACAACGCTGCAGTTAACCGACCACGAAACTACGAACATGGACGAATTGTTCGCAGATGAGGGTCTCGACCAGAGACGATATGCTAGTCAGTGCCTGCGCTGCACGAAGTCGGACTCGTCCTCTCGTAAGCCGCTGATGGCAACGACATGGCCCAGCCCGCTGATGGTATCTTGAATATCTCGGGGGAGACGAAGAGGAGGCAAATCCGAAAGAAGACGCCGGTCGGACAGAGGCTTGCAAGACTTCCTTTCAAGGATTTGGGGAGGATGTATAGGAAATTGAAGGGGATCAGGAGACTCACCAATTCCTCGTGCCTACTTTCTGCGACGCCTTGGTTCTCTCCACCGCCCAAGTTGATAGTGGATGTGTGGTTTCGCTGCTATGGGCAAGAAACTTCTACAAGCGTAGTACGGGAACCTTACGGATTCCCGGCCATGATGCGGCTCAAGATCCTTATCGATGGTTGGACGTTTGCTGTAGTGTTTCTTCTGTGGGCTGGCCTCAACGAAAATGCATTTGAGACGTCCTGAATGTCGAGAACTGATATCGTCATAGTACTATTCCGAGGCGAACTTCTATGTAGTTCACGTAGCTGAGGGTCGAGCGACGGACACGTCAACGTGGGCTTCGTTGAGATCTGCTGATAGTATATCGCACCTACGAGATGGAGACTGATCTTCGGCTTTTTGCTACGAGTCTTGAGACGAGGCTCAGGGAGACTAACATGATGTGGTACTCACCTCAGACGTGCTGTCAGCGAGGAGAGCATAGCCTCGCAGCTACCTGCGGAGGTACGAGATATTGCAGATGTGCTCACACGAGCGAATGCAGACTTGCTCTCTCCACACCGAGACAAGGCAGCACACCACATTTAGTCCAGTTGAAGCCAGGTCGGGATAGTGCCGGAGTTGCCTCGGGTACCATGGAAATCCGGAGGCAGATCGTGAACAATCCATCAAGTTGCTGCGTGCGAATTTGGTCTTCAGAGTTATCTCAACATCAATTAGCTCCATTCAGTTATATCTTACTGTACGATGCCGGGTCACGTGACGCGAAATTTCTTGCACGTCTTTCCAAGTCAGCATCTTCACACAGGTGTATCGCTTGTCCGTATCATCGCGGAGCTACAAGAGCTCCTTCAAGTGCTTGCATGGGCATTGAGGGATAAGCCATTGCTCGTGCTGGCAGCCGCATCACGTGACGACCGCACCAGCCGATTACGTACATAGTATCCGTATTCCCACTTTCCCGCAAGTTGGGAAACTTAGCTCTCCAGTCAAATACACACCCACCATGTGCCCCCAAATTGCCTAACAATATCTGGATTTTTTTGGGTAGTGTATGTAGCAATCAAAATTGTTGGTGTTTGGCCACTACTGGTCCTTCAGCGCTGTAAGTATGTATGTAGTTATAATGTTGTTAAGTGTTAAGAACGGTCAATTAGCTATATGATAATGCACGTTCTCCGTACATATTAGGTACACACTTGCAATATGGAGTTTCGCAGCGAGAAGAGCAGCTTCGTGGTGTCGTGGTTGGCAACAGCGCACTGCACAAAGTCAGCCTGGCCAGGGCACGGACCAGCACGGACCTACGGAGTACAGAGATTAGGTACAGTACACAGTTCTACTTACCTGCCTAGTATGGCAGTACTGTATCTGTACCGCACCTTTTTGCCAAGTGGTACATTGATGTTCTTGAATGCAACAGACTGACATTGGAGTTGCGAGTGGCTTGTTGACAACTGACCGATTGGATGGCTTCGTTGTATTGGGATTTTCTTTCGCCGCGTGGCCGGACCAGCCAGGTTCGGTTGATACCAGTTCCATTGTTGTGTTAGCTCTTTCGACAGCCCGACCCCTGACCAATCTCGCAGCTATAACCCATAATAGTAAATACTCAACCTTCGAACTTAGTTACTCCGTAAACTCGATCCGTGTCTCCTTCACCCCTGTTCGACGCTTGCCCCTACGGCCATCGCCCTTGTCGTGACTCGTCCTCCACGTCAAAGAAAGCTGCTGGCTTGAAGCAGATTTTGACACCCGGTGTCCGCAAGCTCAACAGAATATACTTCCACCGAAAACGACCTCTCGATACGAATACAGTTGGAATGGTCCGAGGATTGATCACTCTCTGACGTCGCGACGTTTGCCAAGCCTCGTCAACATACACAGCGCCAACCGCGCCGCGGCGCTGAGTTTCCTCAGGCTTGACGGTCCATCTGAGGCGGACGGATTGTCCCCTCCAGGCCTCAAAGACCACCGGCCTTGAGTACCTGGCAGTATCCGTCTTTCCAGCATCGTTCCCATAGACGAGTCCGGTGGCCGCCTAGTCTGTGGCCTTGCCCAGCATGACTTCTTCACCACCTGCCTCACCTCTTCATTTGCGAGAGCGACCTCTCAGTGCCCTTATGAGGCCAAGCCCTAGGAGTTCTAGCAGACTGAGTATAAGCAGCAAGGCTGGCGTCGGCAGCAGGGCGTCTGACGATGAAAGTCGGACCGCGGTCAAAGTCGGTAAGTGTTGCCTCGACTGGTTTTTCGTCCCCCTTCTCATAGAGACTTGGCTCGAATTCTTCGTGATATTAGAATCTACCTCTTTCTGACTATTGTTTCCTACAGCTGTTCGGGTGCGTCCACCTTTGAAGCCCACCGACCCCGGTTACGATTTAATCCCGCAACGATTCCAGCGCTCCATGGTGCAAACGACGTCAAACACGAGCTTAGCAATAGATTCACCACAAGGTCGCAAAGTATTTGTTTTCGATCGTGTCTTCAGCCCTGAGGTCATGCAGGACGGTATATGGGAATATCTGGCAGACTCGATCAGCGCCTTCACCCAAGGCTACAACGTCTCCGTTTTGGCCTACGGACAGTCTGGTGCCGGGAAATCATATACCATGGGAACCTCTCGTCCAGGCGAGGCAGATGACGATTCAATGATCGGTAAGTAAATACCCTGATCTTTTTGGGGCATGTCTACTTCTACCTGACGCGGAGATGGCTAACTCGTGCTTGCTCTTGTTTCGTCCAGGATTGATACCCCGAGCTGCAAGTGCCTTATTCGAGAAGCTTGATTCATCACACAGCGGACGTAGCAGCGTCGCCTCAAAGCGACAGTCCACCTCCAATTTACGAACGCCTCGTGCCTACCAGCAAAACGCTCTCGGTGATCGAAATTGGTCTTTAAAGGCAACGTACGTGGAGATCTACAACGAGCAATTACGTGATTTGCTTGTTCCAGACACTACTCCGGCAAACGAGAGAACGAGCATTGCTATTCGGGAAGATACCAAGGGAAACATTCTCCTCACTGGCCTCCGACAAGTTGACATCAACTCTGTGGACGACCTAATGAACGCTCTTTGCTTTGGGTCGAACATTCGCCAAACCGACGCGACTGCTATTAACGCGAAATCATCTCGCTCCCATGCCGTCTTTTCATTGAACCTGATACAACGTAAGAAGAAACAGCCTGCGACAGGAGCAGAGAGAAGGTTATCTATGCCCTTGGATGCCATGACTGGTCAGGATATGGGTGTAACAACGGACAGTAAACTTCACTTTGTAGATTTGGCCGGAAGCGAACGGCTCAAAAATACGGGTGCACAAGGAGAGCGAGCTAAAGAGGGTATATCGATCAACGCCGGTTTAGCATCGCTCGGCAAAGTCATCAGCCAATTGTCTTCTCGCCAATCCGGCTCACACGTCTCGTACAGGGATTCCAAGCTCACTCGACTGCTGCAGGATTCGCTTGGTGGCAATGCATACACTTACATGATTGCGTGTGTTACACCTGCAGAGTTTCATCTCAGCGAGACTTTGAACACGGTCCAATATGCTCAGCGCGCTAGGGCTATTCAGTCAAAACCCCAGATTCAGCAGATCGATGACGGCGATTCCAAGGCCCTGGTGGAAAGACTCCGGGCAGAGGTTTCCTTCTTGAGAGATCAAATCCGAAGTTCCAATGGAAACGACAATAGTCTACGGAGAGCCAGTGCAGCACCCAATGAACGCCCTGACAGACATAACGAACGGGAGTCGGAGCTTCAAAATCAGCTTCTAGATGCTCAGGAGAACTACAGCGCATTGAGCCAGCGACACGCCAGGCTCATATCCGAACTTGCCAGAGCCCGAGAGAACGAGTCGGAAGAATTAGGACAGAACGGAGACACATCTGCCGATGATCGACTAAACCGCTCCAACTCCTTCGCTCAAGCCGTCGAGCAAGTGGTGTTGGAATACGAGAAGACAATACAAAGCTTGGAGCAGTCCCTCTCCAGTACCCGAACAACGCTTTCTAACACGGAGACTTCGCTGCTGGAAAAGGAGACCAAATGCGCTTATATTGAAACTATCAATGGCCAACTTCAAACACGTCTTCAGAAGCTCATGGACCGTGAGGCGAGCACCGAAAACTATCTGCATGATCTTGAGGCAAAGCTTGACGGCCAAAGTAGTGGCGAGGAGAAGAACGCCACCATCATCACCGAGCTTCGCAAAGAGATCGCTCGAGCTAGAGAGAACGAATCTGCCTGTGAAGACTACATCTCTACCTTGGAGGAGCGTTTAGCGGAAGCAGATCAAGATGCCGAACTTATGCAGCGAGAAGTAGATCGCTTAGAACAAGTTGTGGAGCGTCAACGCAGCTTGGGCAAGCTGGACTCTTTACTTTATGAACTCGATCATGTTGGGAAAGGGAAGCCTACAGGAGTTGAAACTGTCACCAATACCAACGGCGGCGTCGTGCGGCCAGCACGTTTCTCAGATCATACTCGTAGCCAATCCCATGTCAGCCGTAACGGCCATCTCAATGGACCCATCCCGGAGGAGCATGACGAGCATGACGAGCATGGCAAGCACGACGAGGTCATTTCCGTGAAAGACGTTGCTGATGATCATGCTGAATGGAAAGAGAATTTCAACACCGATGATCATACGGCTGAGCGATCCATTACCACCGATGCAAAGGATTCGACAGATGGCACTGATTCGCAGATGGTTCCACAGACCAGATTCGTCGGTGACAAGTTGGATACGGTTACTCAAGAGCTAGTGGACCTTCGAGTCGAACATGAGTCCACGGTCCAAGAATATGATCAACTGCAGGCCAAGTACGAAGAAACTCTTCGTTCGCTCTCTGAGCTCCGGGACGCTGTTGATGAGGCCCGACATCATGAACGGTCGCATGTGCGCGATTCGATAATATCCACCTCGATGCCCTCTCAGACTCGCCCTGACTCGTTGATTTCTGACGGCAAGTCGGTTGCTAACAAAGGTGAACCACGTTCATCCCTGTCGCGATCTCTGTCTTCCGAGTTGTCCTCTGCCATGGAGTATGCGACTACAATGGACACTTCGGTGGCTGAAGTTGGCTCTGAAGACTTTGTGGACGCCCCGGAGCCCAGGGCGTCGGATGAGGATTTTGCTCAGCAGGTAGAAAGGGAACAGTTGGCCGCCGAAATTGAAAGATTGCGGCAATTGGCTGACGAAAAGGTAGCCGCCGAGGAGCGTCTCACCGACAAGTACGCTAAGCTCGAATCAAGGCACAACGAAGCGCTCGATATGGTCGAAGAACTCAAAACTCAAGTATACAGGGCTCGAGTAGTCGAGGCTACGTCGTCAAGAACTAGTACTCCAGTTATTCGTCGGAAGTCGAGTCAAAACCTTTTGGTAATTGACCGTGCACACCGCTCATTTGCCTCTCTGCGAAATATTGCGACCGAGAACTTTGAGAATGAGCCCGAGGTGATGCAGAGTTTCGAGCTTAGCTTGAACTCGGCCATGCATGAGCTCCATACCCGAAGTGAGCGTATTCAAGAGTTGGAGGCGGACATTGCCTCGGTCAAGAAGGAGATGGAAACTAAGATGACCATCATTTCGGGACTAACACGGGAGAGGTCGAGTCTAAAGGCCAGTCCTCGAGACATGTCCATGGTGGCAAATCTGCGTGATCAGCTTGAGCGAAACGACAAGCAGATGTCGCAGATGCGCGAGGCTCACGAGATTCGCGAGAAGGAGTTGACTAATCAAGTGGAGGACCTACGTGGCTCTTTGGAGTCTGTGGCATCATCCGCGTCTGGTACTGCTTCTGATGATGAGGTAGAGAAGGAAAGACTCAAGCGTATCGCTCATATGGAAGCCGAGTTGGCTGACTGGGAAGAAAAACATCTAGCGCTTCTCGAATCAACGGGAAAGAACGAAGCCAGCCTGCGTGCGAGCATGGTCGAACTTGAGGCACAGATCGCGGCCTTGCAGAATATTCATCACAACGAGAGCGAGAACAACAAGTCTTTGAGCGAAGAACTTCTTCGAGTTTCTGAGAGTGAACATGAGGAGCTCATCGGGTCTCTGCACAACGAGATTGATGAATACAAGGCTATCATCGACAGCAATGCCACAAAGATTGCTGAGCTTGAGACAGGACATGCCGCAGTGAAAACGCAACTTGAGGAATTGATGGCTACTCACAATACGGCCACAAAGGAGCTCGAGAGGCATCAGAGTCTCGTGGTCACACTTGAAGAGAAGCTAGCCAGCCATGTTGAAGCGAGGAAAACTCACGAAGAAACACTGAAGCTCTTCAGCGAGAGACACGCGAAGGATATGTCTGAATTCAAAGCGCGCGAGCAAAAGAGCTACGAGGAGCAGGCCGAGGTGCTCATGCAAGAGCATGCGGAGGTTGTCCACAAGCTAGATGAGGAGCTAACCCAGGCCAGGCAGGAACTGACCGACGTTGCCACGCAGGTTGCAGTTGGAATGAATATGGACGTCAGCATTGAATTGCTCTCAGAACGTATCCAGACACTTTTGGCCGACCAGAAGTCGCTTGTGGGGGAACAAAACAGAGTCGAAGAAATGAAAAGCCACATCAAGGAGCTCACTGCTATCAATGAAGTCGTGCTTGGCGACATGGAGACGGCCAAGGTCTCTTTGGCGGAAATGCTATCAGACGTACCCGAGGCAGTGGCTACGTCCGTCGGCGAGCAGCTCAACGCAGTCAAGACCAAGCTGCTTGATCTAGAAGGCCGCAATGAAAAGAACAGCCGGTTGGTGGAAGAGCTTGAGGAGCAGCTGCAGAACAACTTTGACGAGGCGCAAATGACCAATAACCGCCTCAGTACGCTACAAGTTGAGCGCAATTCCCAATTGGAAGAAGCCATTTCAGCGCGCGCACAGCTTCAACTCGAGTTGGACACCCTCCGCGAGCAACATGCCTCCCTCCAGGCCCGGTTTCAAGAGCTGTCTGCCAGCGGCGAAGTCATGCGATCGAATTCCAATTCCACCATTCGCAAGAGTAGCTCCCATGCTTCACTGCCTTCACCGCCGCCTGCGATTCCTTTGCCACCGCTGCCTAGTGTGGCCACGAGGAGCAGTTCGCCAACCAGTGTTCTTGCACCTACATCCCCGACCAGCGGGCGCTCTATCGGCAAGGAGACTGTCAATATCTCGCAGCTCACCGAAGATCAAGAAGCTCGCATCAGAACCATTGAGAGGCATCTACGTGCAGAGCGTCAACTAACGCAAACTCTAGAAGAGGCGCTTACGGACCTCGAAGAGCAATCCAATAAGTTCAAGACCGACTGTGAAACATGGAAGAAGCGTGCGCAGGACCTGGAAACGGATCTCAAGGAGCTCAAACAACGGCAGGCGGAGCCGCAACTGGACAACCGCTGGAGCATACAGGCAGTGGAAGAGGAGCGCAAGAAGCGCCAAGCAGCCGAGTTGGCTAGAAAACAGCTCGAGGAAAGGATGAATGCCATTAACAAGGGCAAAAAGAAGAAGGGCAGTCTGAATTGCTTCTAGGCGGGGCTGAGTTTCTTTTGGAGGACGATGCAGCAGGACGAGGAGCACTTGAGGCTTGATGATGATTCCAAATCGGGATCAATAATGATGCGAGACTGAAGGACTGTTTCCTGAAGGGGTACGAGAACCTGGCGCTGGTACGTGGCTACATGCCTCTTTTTCCCCCCTGTAATGGCACAAGTTCACGTTGTCAGCCACCCCGTGCACCCCTTCACTTGAAGGCTCATATGGGTATGTCTGCCTCTGACTTTCCATGTGGATGGATGTACCACCAGGTTGGCGTTGTGCTGCGATTGTCTTTACACAATTGAGCTTATTGAGGATTATTTGATTGCGAGAGATTGGCCTTTTTTTTTTTTCCAAAGCCGTACCCTGGTATTTGCTTTTTATGGTTTACAGCTCGTGGGTCTGTTTGCCTGCTGGTCAGTGCCTCGCGCGGATGCCTTGTCTGTTTTTTTTGTTTTTGCTTTTTTATCTGGCTTTCTTCTAAAGAATGAAGCTACAGTGGTGCGTGTGCAGGAATACCCCCCCCCTTTTCGTTGCTCGTCGGTCTTTTTGCCGTACCTTTGTATCTATTTGATCTTTGCATTTTTCTTTTACTCACCTTGTCCTTTCTTTCCATATTCTTGCGACGTTTGTTTCCATCACGGTATCTAGCTATGTCCTGTTGATGGGGCGGGCTGAGTTGTACTGGATGGGGGATTGATAGACAACGAGGAGGAAGCGTGCGTGTGTGTGTGTACTGTAGGTGAGATGAACGGAAAAGATGAGATTCAATAGGTTATGTAGGTTATGTCTTGTTTAGAATGGAAGTTGCTCGGTTCAATTGACATGACAGTGCAATGATGCGGTGAGGCAGCGATGCAGTGATGAGATGCAAGCCATGAAATTGTGCTCTTGCCGACTGATATTGGGACCGATGTAAATGGCCATGATTATGAACTTATGATGTTGTTTGCACTTCGGTAGGTCAATTAATAGTTGTGTCTTGCGCCGGTGCAGCCTCCATGAAACTCACTGGCTTGCCCTAAAAGCTCGCCCGGTCCATCCGCCACCTTTTTTACTCTCGCCAATGGACAGTCAGTCACCCGGTGCATCGCAACAATGAAATGAAATGAGAGAGTGCCTTGATATTCATCGCCTTCCCACAACCACTACCCTCATCCACGTCCCCAATCCCAACTGCGACAAACTACCTACACTAACGCAAGTAAAATTAAACGAACGCGTATCTCTAACCCCCTCTGGAAATGGCCCCCTCTGACGAAGCCATCGCCTTCTACCACGCCGTCTACTCGGCCGTGCAGGAGATCCCTCCCGGAAAAGTAACGTCCTATGGGCACATAGCCAGCCTCATTGGAACGCGTAAGAAGAAAACGCCACAGCACAAAACATGCTCTCAATCACCCTTTTATATTTCTTCTTTCCTCTTCTCCCTCTCCATCACTTATGTACCGGGATGCACTACACAAGCATCGCCTTGCTAATTGAATCAATCATACCTCCGCCATGGTATGTGCATAGCCCAGCGACCACGCCAAGTAGGCCTATGCCTCAAGTACCTATCTCGGCAATCATTGCCAGGCTTCCATGAAGGCAACGTGCCGTGGCAGAGGGTCGTGAATGCCAAGGGTGGGATATCACCTAGGTAAGTACTAAGTGCATACAGTAATTACATACCCCAACCTGCCTACACTACACTGCCTAGGTACTTTCGACTCATCCGTCTTGCCCGCTACGCCAGGTCACAGCCCCAGGGCGTTCAAGATCAGGCAGCTGCCCTGCGCGCAGAAGGCGTAGAGGTCACGAGGAACGCGTTGGGCGAGCTGACGGTGGATTTTGGCGTCTATGGGTGGTTTCCGGGGATGCTGCCTTCGGAAGCGCTGGATGGTGAGGGTGATGGCGAGGGTGTTGGCGAAGATGCCGGCGAAGGTGCCGGCGAAGGTGCTGGCGAAGGTGAGGACGTTGCGGCGTAATCTCACGTGGACAGTACATTATGTAGAGTGGAAGAGAAACGAGGCAGCCATGTTACGATCATCCACGGCCGGCTCTTGGGCTGCATCGACAATGCGATTTTCAGGCCGGGCTGTAGAAGCAACTCTTGATTCACGCCAGCTAAGCACTACACTTAATATAAATAGGCATCTGAATCATGGCATGCTTGCCCGCTTGCTGCTTGCTCTTGGGAACTCGAGACATTTAGGAGTTCAGCGCCCGGCCCCGAAGGAGTGTCGCAAAGATCGACATGACACGAGGTCAGCACGGCAAGGATCATAATTACCGGCCAGCCCATGCATGTCTCATTGCACTCAAAACAGGTCATTCAGAGGGCCACGCAATTCCAGCACGTAAATTTGATAAAATCTTCATTGTTGAAACTGTTTGAACTACCTCACCTGATACCTCGCAGGTTGCCAACAAACATGGTGCATCTGTGTGCTCATCTCGTCACTCCGCCAATGCACCAAAATATGATAACCCACGTGTGGGAGAAAATGCTCTACATGGCATGAAAGACTAGAAAGAAATGTCCAGAAAAGAAATAGTGCTCAACACAATAAACGTAAAAATCGGTTGCCTCCCCAAACGCCTTTCCACAAGGTAAAAGAAAGAAGTGCATGATGCTGAGTGGCTGGCACTCGAGGTGCGCCACGGTGAATCGCTCATCTGATTTGACCCAAAATCCCATTCGTCCTAATAATGCATCCGGATAACTGTCTGCGAAGTCGAATTTGGCGGGTGATCGTTGGAAACGAAATATGTAGGAGAGCCCGACTGTAGTTGTCGCCTTTTGGTCGTGGCCGTGGGACTGTCGGTCGGACGCTAGTAAACAGGTGTCGTATCATTCCGCGACGCGTGGTATCTCAAAGTGGACTGCATGAAACAACAACAACCACCACAAAGAAAAAGAGGCAGGGTATGCTGCAGATTGACAAAATCTTCTGACGTATCTTTTACGAGGCGGGAATCCAGACGAGCTCGATTATGCCGTCAATATTACTCATAGGCTGCGAGTCCGGATGCACCCATCGCTCATCGTTTTGCTTCCGCGTGTATGTTTGCAAAATGGAGCCGTCCGATTGCACTTCTGACTCCTCCATTTCCCATGCGATCTTTCTACCCGTCTTTTCGAGATTTGGTCGTCGAGGACCCATCACGAAGTCGAGGTTCCAGCCTTTGTCTTCGGGGGCAGCATGCAGTGTGCCCTCAACCTGATTAGTGTCAAAGGTTATGCCCTCCGGGTAGTGGGCTATTGAATATCCAGAGATGATGAAATCATCTGCGGTCTGGAAGCGCTGCAGCGTGCAATCTTCTCCGCAGCTGTGTGCAATCTTGGTGTACTGGCTAGGCTTGGCTTTGTGCCAACCGCCGCCGCGGTAATGGTGAAGCGAGAGTGGTTTGATGCCCCATTCGTAAAATCCCGCGGGGTGACCAAAGATGTCCAATTGCCACAAGTCCCAAAAGGTGGTCAAACGGGTTTCGGTGTTTTCGTATATGCACTTGCGGAGGAGGATATCACCCTGCGGGCCCCATCCAGAGTTGGACTCGGCTATCTTTTCGCTTGTGGTGCAGCTGTCGTAAAGTTCCGAGATCTTCGCCGCCATGGGCAGCGACAAGAAGACACCTCCTCCACCAAAGGCCTGGGAGCCGTGTCTCTCAATCGCCCCAACATCTTCAGACAACGTGCCAATGTACATCTCTCGAGTATGATCGAACTTTTCCATCTTCTCAATCAAGGCGTGCATGCTCGGGAAAAAGGTGTCGTCGTCACAGGTGACCAGCCACTTCTTCGAGTGGGCGTCAGGGTGCGAGTACAGCGTGGGAACCAGGCTGAGATATCGGACTGCCATTTCCAGAGAGGAATCTGAATGGTAAACGACCACGTCAATCCCAACGTCTCCCAGCAGGTTGGCGACCTCTTGGAGCTCGTCATCGTTTGCATCAAGAAGCATGAGTAGTAGCTTGCCACCGTTGGAATTGCCCCTGCTGTCGGTGAGCCAGAAAATCCATTCATTGATGGGAGTGGTCTCGGGGTCCATAAACCGCTTGAAAGTAGTTGAAACGCCAAACAGAAAGTCGGTGGCGTTGACCGTGGACGGTAAGCCCGATGCCGAAACTTCAACTTCCAACGGCTTGTCGCAGCTTTCTTCTCCATATAGCTTGTTGACATCGACCGTCTTGAAGACACCGTTCAGGAGGTTTTGGGAGACCTTTGTCATGCGCTTGCGCTCCAGCCCTTCTGTTCTGGTGAACCTGACATACCGCTTCATGTATTGAAATCGTTCGTCGAGATTGTACTTTTGTCTGATCTTTTGCAAATGGGGGATGTCGACGCTGCAGTTCATGTTGGGTCTGCTGGAGACCAAATGGCTGGCTCCGAGCACGGAGCTTCCTGTCAAGGGTGACTCGCTCTCGTCTAGAGTCTTCTGTTCGTGAACGGGGCTTGCTTTGACGCCAACTTTGTTGAATAGTCGAGGGCGAACTCGTACCGAGTCTGAGCGAATAAAGGCCAGAAGAACGAGTAGTACGCACAGAGCGGCAAGAAGCGCTCTCACACAAGGGCTCCTCATTGTCATGGAACGTTTGGACCCAAGCAATGCAGATCCCATGATGTTGTTGACAGTACTGAAGACGAAAGAGAAGAAAAGGAGGAAAGAAGAAAGAGATCAAAAGGCGCGAGAACAAAAAACACCCCTTTACCCCGTCCTCACAGCGAGGCTCTTCCTTTTCTATGCAATCAAATTCTTGTCATGAGAACCTTGGCCGCTGCGATCCAGGCTTCTGGAAAAGACCGGCCTAGACACCCGTGTCTCGAGGCAAACCTAGAAGCGAGGCTAGTCGGGTCGGGATTCTGATATCGGATGCGACAGCAGAAATTCCGAAAGAGTGCTTTCTGTGGCGACTATATTTGCGAATCGGAGTGGAACGAGAGAAAGGGCGAGAAGCTGGTGACCGGTGGTATAATCGAGGAGGGCTTTCTTTCTTGTTACAGACTGCCGAGTGCAGGCAGGCGGAGTAAAGAGGATTTCCTTGCGGTCCGGCTATTATAACGACAGTCGACAGGGCGGAGCGGAGCGGTTAACGAGCGGAAACAGAACCAAAGCCTGTATCGGTTGTCTGGTGTTCGACGTCCGGCGTGAAAGATGAAGCAGATGTTGTCAAGGTCGACGAATGAACGAGGACGCAAGATTTCAGAAGGGGTGATGAAGAACGAATGTAAGGGCTTGCATGTGCGTGGGGAAGCGAAGCAAACGAGAGAAACCCTCGACAAAGCGACAGCAGATAGCAAGCAAAAATACAGCGCGAAAGGAAGGCACGAAAGGGTGTTGACAGGCCGGCACCTGGCGAGCCGTCTTTAGAGCAACGTCGAAGTTCCTGGTGCGTGGAAGGGGGGGGTGAGGGGTGCAACATGAAAAGTGGCCAGACACCAGGCAAGTCTGTATTTTCGCTGCACCCGTTCGGCTGTGGCAACTCGTGGTTACGAAGTATCTCGTACTCCGTATAGGCACTGTGGTCGGGCAAAATGGCTGCGATTGGACAGCCTACTTTTACAGCCTGCGATACATGCACTACAGGCTATAGCCAGGGGGATGAACTGACGCAATTACGGAGTAGAATTGCGGGCGAGGAATTATGCTCAGGACTGCACACGGAGCGTCTGGTCGATTTTCGGCGCTACCTGTACAGTGCGAATTCTCTGATGGCAAGTATTCTACCCGCCGGAGCACCAGGGTCCAGCGGTCAATGCAAGGGCCTTGCCACCCCACGACCCCTATAACTTAGCTGCTGGCCTAATTTCCTAGCCAGACCTCTGTGCTGTTTCCGCACAGTGCCACCGCACCAGCTGCCAGCCATGTTCGGCATAACCGGGGGGGCGTCGCCGCGTCGCCCAGGTGCAGTCTACATAGGTATTGGTAACTATGTACATAGGCATGTAACAACTGGCGGACGCACACGGAAAGGATATGTAGCGATGGCCGCTCGCGACCCTGTCTGCCAACTTGCTCTCGTGAACATCCGCGAGCAACGATACATACCTGTAGGCTGTAACCTATGTCACAGTGCTGAGTGGCCCAAGACCTTGCTTCTCCCGGACTCTGTTTTCAATGCCCAGCCTAGGCTTTCGCAACGGAAGTGATGCAGTCGGGCTTGACATTCACTCCATCGTACAGGCAGATCATGCTGTCGACTGTCTTGACTTGCTACGACTGACATGGCAGCAGCGCGTAGCCCGATCCAAGATGGCCTTGATGTACAAGTATTTAGCATGCGAAAAGCCAAGACGAAAGCCAAGTCGCGGGGTTTCCATATTGCCCCTCCTGAGGCTGCCCCTTTTTGAGATTCTTAGTTTGCGAACCCCACTTTCTACGCCCCTTTTATCCCCCCCGACCTCAACTTCAGAACCACTTCGGATCTAGGTACAATGTATGTACAACTCCGTACGGACTACCTAAGATAATCTTGTAAATTGGCCGCCTTGATAAGCGCAGCCGAGCGCAATGCCTAATGTATGGAAACGTATTGCTGTCACTGAAGAATCAAGATGAATGACTTTGAAGACTGTTGGAACTGAGAGAATCATCGTCGAGCCTGCAAAGCCGGCACATGGCTCGCACGTGTCCGGTGCCCCGGTCGAGAGGAGGCTGTTTCGTGGTCTTTTTGCCAACCACCGACGGATCGCGCACCCACATCTTATCTTTCGTGAACTTGATCGCGCTACAGAGCATATCTGCGCAAGATTACGTACCTACATACATACCTATGTACCTAGGTACGAATGTGCAATCTGTCCGCGCAGATGCAGCATGCAGCAGGTGTCACTCATTTCCCGTCGTAGCTGCATGCCCCCAAAAGGATGCCCTGCTCCGAGCTGCTGGTGTCAATTCCCCAGTTCTCTCCCTCCGGGGTGTCCATGATCCACTGCTCGGTGACAGCGGCCGCCTCTTGAACGGCGCGCTTCAGCCAGCATGAATGACATGGGAGGTGTGTCTGGTTTGTGCACCGGCACCGCCAGTGTGCTCCACTTGATAATTCCATCGACAATTAACCGATGCAGGGCTCCCCAGTTCAAGTCCTTGAAGCCCTGTAAGATGGCGACTCTCGAATTGAGCCAGAACTTTGCACATGCGCATCACTGGCCTTGGGGGCCGGGGCTCGTTGTGTTCGTCCTACTATGGGTTCAAGCGGAAGGACCACATGTATCATTGTACGCTACAGTCTTCTGATGCCACTACAGTCAGACCTCGCTATAACGATCCCCACCTAGCCGATATCCTCTCTAAAACGATAGGTCAGAGCTGAAAATTTGGTTTTGCCTAACAACTAACGATAATCCTTGCTAAAACGGAGCCGATACGGAGTACAGTTCTGGTCCAAAAAATGGCTGACACATATCGTTTCAAAGATGTCATCGCGCCCGATTTTTCGGTGCATTTCTGACTTTCCAGCAGCAAGATTATGCAGTTCCATCATCATGTAGCGCTAGATTTGTACGTGCAAGCTTCCAAAAACGTCATCTTTCACCACCTCGGCACATCACCTCCGTTAAATTTCCACATATGGACAATCTATCATGAAAATAATATCAAAAGAAGCAAGAATTAAGAGAATTGGGTATTTCCTCAGTTCTCCAACGACACACGTGCCGTAGCATGAGGTTTGTGCTTGCCAAAAAAAATGCAGCTTCTCCATATAGGGTATGTGCGCGATGTGACCACGTGACCCTCACCTGAACGATACCTCGATTTAACGATGGCTTTGAGGCATACTGAGCACAATCGTTATATCGAGGTTTGACTGTACATCGACCCCTTTCGGCGGGCCGAAGACAAGGCACAGTGCTAGGAATTTCGTCAAGGGGACAGCCTGATTTTTGTAGCAATGGCACAGCCCCTAGGCAGTCTAGGCTGGGGATTCTCCGCTAGGAATCAACCAGCCTCCCTTCGTCGTCAAGGACTCAAGCACAGACGTCACAGCGTGTTTCGAAAAACCCCGGAGCCATCTCATACTCCGCACTTGCGTCTCAGAGATTCATGTAGGTAACAAGAGTTTTGCATGTGTGCGGCGTGCAAAGTCATTGTGGTGAACTTCCATCTCCAACAGGCCGCTCAGCGATTTTTGCCCCAGACGAAGTCGATACAGTACGGAGTATATCTCACGAGTCACAAGGGATGCTTTGTGTCCTGACACAGACTCACACAGTGGCTCTGAGTCCTGGACTGTAACTCAACACATATGTTTCTAGGGATTCTGTACACTGTACCTATGTGGGTACATAGGCACTGGCATTGTCATTGGGCAATCAAAGTTCAAACATACCATGCCAATTGTTCAAGTTCTCAAGCAAGGAAAGCCCTTGATTCAGATGGAATTGCGGACCACCCTGCTGTCGCACTGCGCCAAAGAGGACATCTGTGCTGCGTGTTCGGAGAATCCTCCTTCGAGGCCTTCTGAAAGCACGAAATACGGACTACATATCTATGTACCTACATACATAGGAGGATTTGCTTGCGTGGACTGCTTGCGCGGACGAAGGAAGCGGCGATAGATTCTGGCGATCAGTTGTGCGGCACGGATGAACCGATAAGGCCCGTGTGTCGATCGCGTACATTGTACTCATGTACCTCCGTATGTATATCATCTACCCCACGGAGTACCGTTTGTTTGCCGTTGACGATTGAGCGACTGACTCGGTGACACGGAGCAAGCGGGCTTAGGTCACCAACAAGGTTTGGATCGAATTGGCGGTGGGGAACGTTGGTCGCTTATGTACGGAGACAGATTCGTGCGCTCCGGAATAGTGACGCAATCAACGTGCACGACGAGTGCAATGAGATCAAACCAATGCAGATATCAATCGGGAGAACTTCTCACGTCATCTGCATCTTCAAGAATCACAAAGCTGCAAGGGCAATAAGGTTTCCTCAAGTGCTTGTCTCCTTCTCTCTGGAGTCTGAACACGCCCATGTGAGGGGGAATCATTCAACAATCAATACAAGTTTCATGTGACAAGAGATCCAATCATGTGGTGCAGCAGTGCCCATGTGAGAAACAACAATAAAACTTGCAAGCCCATACATAACTTGCCCAAAACTGTCCCTCCTTCTCAAGCCTCGATTGCGCGGCATAGCAAGCGACGAGACTTCAAAAGCCTTTATATGTACGCGCAGATAACTTAAATACCCCGCAGCAACAAACCCTTCGTTTAGATCTCACGGCCCCGCGAATGCACCCGACTCTCGCAGGATCATGCATATGCATCATTGAGTCGCAATGCTGCAACTCCTTGTTTTGTCGCATGCAGGCCCTTCGCGCTCAGTTGAAAACGGCCTCGAGGGTTCATCTCAATTCGTGTCTTGGCAAGCGCTTGGCATGGATGCTTTTTCTTGGTCCACCCTTTTCCCCAAAATAAAAAGAATGCCCAAAATATCAAGGTCGGATTTCAGCCTTGCTTGCTCGCTGATCGCAATTCCTTGTTCACATCCCCGCCCGCGGACACCTCATGAACTTCTCGAATGCTGTGAACAGAATCGTGCTTTGGAGAGGTGGCTCCGTGCCCTTACGTACTACTGGCACATATGAGGTTATCGAGGTGACGATGGCGGGAGCATTCATGCCATCTGGCCTGAAGGTTCTACTGTCTTACTCCTGAAGAAAACGGGCGATCCAGGCATTGACTCCTCCCCCTAGTCTTCCTCCTCCGCTCCGCGCCGCGATTCAAGACTGTTGGTGAATGAATCTCTCGTCACTCAGCTTGTTTCGCGTCTGACCATAGTGAAGACGTACCGGATAGAGGCCAATTGGTTTACACAGAATGCTTCGCTCGTTATTCAAGCTCGTCGAGGAAGCTCATCCAGATAAACAGACCCCCCATGGCAAACAAGATCATCGCAGTGACTATCCCTGCCCCGACTCTATCGCCCATGGTGATTGGCTTCATTGTTTTCTCGCCATTATCCTTTCCGCCTGCATTCGGATTCCCCTTGGATGTACCACCGGTAGAATTGGTCAGCGGAGTATCCGAATTCTCAGTCAGAAGGCTCAGGACCGCAGCCAGGACGTCCATGTATTCGCCCGCGCCGGTTGTCTTGTCTTTGGCTGGGTTGACGAACTTCCCGTAGTTCCAGTAGAAGCCGCACTCGCGACCTGATGGGCCACCAGTGCATTGCCTTACGGCTGCTTGCGCCGACACTCGAAGGGTGTTGAAGATGGCTTCTTTTGTGTGTGGCGCGAGTTGCGCCACCACGGCAAGCCATCGGTGGACATATCCCTTGTAAGAGAGCATGTCAGGCGTGCAGATTCCCTTCCCGTTCATGCCTTCGCATGGCAGTTCGAAGGCAATGTTATTGGGGAAGAAGCTGCTCAGCAGTGCAGCGAGGAGCTTGTCGAGCCGATTCTTCCACTTTTCGTCTTTTGTCTGGTGCAATTTATCAGTTTGGGTGTCGAGAACTGTTCGGGGAAGAATGCGCAGGAGATTTGTAGTATTGTATGAGAAGAAGAATATGTTGGGACCAAAGAGGGCTACCTACGTGGCTGTACATGAAAGCAGCACCTTGGACGACAACGCCGGCATTGTACGAGTATTGTGCTTTAACGACAACGGAGCAATTGTCCTTGACGTTGGCGCCGTCGTACACTGCCCAGTTTTCGTGGTCGATGAAATCTACGCCCCATAGCCAATCCCAAGTCTCTTCCGCGCGTCGGGCATAGGTGTCGTTGTTGGTATATCTTGCGAGTCGGGCGCCCATGTTGAAAAAGATGCCATTCGCAATAGCTGTCGAGAGTAAAAAGGAAAAAAGAGAGGTTAGTTTGTCAAAAGTACATCCATGAGGTTGAGGGATCGGGTCGGACCGTCGAGGAACGACCTTAAAGAGGATGAGGAAATCACAAACTATTCTTGTAGTCGTATCCTTGGTTCGTCGGCGGGATCTGCCACCGCAAACCGCCATTGCAAGTGTCATCATGACGACTAGGATCTGCCTGCGTATTCCAAACCGCCTGCGCGAGAGAAAGCCATTGAGGTTGATCGGCCGGGGGATCGGGGAATTTGTTTTCGGCGGCGAGCATGGCGGTGAGTCCCCAGAAGCCTTGATCGTCGTTGCCTAGAGAGAGGGTGTGGTTTTCTGGCATATAATTCCTGTTACTGCCGACTTGATGCAGCATGCCTTGCATGACAATCTTGTTGTAGGTTGTATCCCCTGTATACTTCCAGTAATCGACCATCGTGCCCATCAAAGCGCCGCCCTCCCACCAGTAGTACGGGCCCAAGCCTGATGCGGGGGGGCCGGGGAGGATGCCGGGGATCTGGCCGGGTTCGTCTCCGTGGTACAAGCTCATGAGATCTTGTGCGACTGATTTTGATGTTTGGATGATATTTTCTAGTCCCAGATATGTGTTAGATCTTGACGCGGTATCGTTCACTTGTCACGACGGAGATGTAGCAAATCTTGGTCAAGTTCTCAGTTGCTGTTGATCCAAAAACGAAGACCTACCTTTGGTGTTGATGCTGTACCCTTGCTGCGCACTAACCATTCGGCCAGAAAGACAGCCGCTGATTATGGCAAGCCATTTCGGCGACCAACACGTTGTCACCATGCCTGCTGGTCGATAGTGGAAAGTGAAGCTCTTTTGCTGTTTGCTTTCCGCGCCAGATCGGCTGGAGGCTTGGATTCTTTCCAGGCGACAGGCTGTTTCTTTGCGAGACGCCAAAAGAGGAAGAAATGAACGAAGAGTTATGAGTAATGAACGAATCATAAGAATAAGGATAGGCGAATTTTGAGAAGCGGAGCAGAATGACGATTGTCCAAGATACGTTTATTCGCTCATTCCGAGCAGGGGAGGCGGACTGTGAGTTGATGTTGATCCTTGGGCGACAGCGGCACAACTTGGCCAAGAAGTCGTATTATTCTTAAGTCTCACCAGCTCTTCAGCCTTGTGGAGAAACTGTCGTTACATGTACATGTATAGAGTAATGACAGACCTCATTGAGCAGTCAGGGCCGGGTCCTGATATTCGGCCTCTCGGCTTCGACTAGACGGGGTCAAGAAACGGTATGTCAGGCGGTTTCGTGTGCTATTTCGAATGCGCGTGCACGAAGAGCGGATGGGCTTCATGACCACGAATACGAACGCCTTTCCGGAAAAGGGATATACGCGCATCTTTATTTAGGGACAAAAAAAGCATTCTTGCCAAGACTTGACTGAGGGTGGCGCGTTGCGAGCATGTGCATGCGGTGCGGATAGATGGTTTAGTAGATCTGCTTTGCGCAAAACGGCAGAGGGGTATATCCACTTTTGATCTCCCTTGAGTGGGCACACACACCTGTGTAGCATGCCGTTGAAGTTTGTTTTAAGGATCAGAATTTCAGCTGGGATCTCACGGGAATGCGGCTCACAGACTGCTTGTTGTCTCTCTGAGCATTCTCACGAGACAATTGCCACAAATGGGAATTTCTTGACTTTCAATGGCTCGTGAGTCGTGAGTTTCTTGAGGTTGTGTCATGATGTTCCAACTCCATTGGACCCAGCTGAGCCGGGCGGGCTGGGCCGGGCTGGGCGTTAGCTGGTGAGGCTGGGCCTAAAAAACTAATACACTCTAGGCTCATTCCAGACGCATGCATCCAGTCCGAAACGTTACGTATGTACATGTCTGATCAGTCACATCCTGCTCTAGTTAATGATTCGACAAATCCCATCGAGCCGCGATTTATTCATGTAGGTACGCGACATGCGAGCGGGAAGAACAACTGACCCAAGCCCCTGTCACTGACTTGACCCTCTCTCACACTTGACCCTCTCCCTGGCCAATCATCTTCGAGACA
>SRPN01000301.1:0-29376 GCA_018360045.1 Claviceps capensis | reverse complement strand
CTCCACCCCCCCCCCCCCCTCTGTTTCTTTCTGTCCCCCCGTTCCTTTTTGTCTTGTTGAAGACTTGCGGTCCCCGCTGGCGCTGCGTCGTCCGCCATAGCGGACCTGCATCTTGGAGCCAAGGTGCCAGACTCGCATCTGCCGTCGGCACTCCTGTGACCCGTCTAATAAGCGTGTGGTGAGTGAGTGGGTATAATCAGCCAAGAGCTTCATCGATTCCCGCTTCCATGTACATATGTACCTAGGTACTCCGCACATACACCACCAAGGGACAAGGAAGCGGACATGGGGGCGTGCACACCACACTGCAGCGTGCTGCAAAAGTGCAGGAGCGAATGGCACATTACCAAATAAGAGAGAAGGGAAATACTCAAGACAGCAACCTGGGTCACGGGTGGGGTGAGGCTGGTGACTGCGTGAAGCAAGGCGTGATTTCGGTGCATATTCGTAGGCGACTGTAACGGTGCCAGCTGCAGCCTGCTGGCTTCCTTGGCTTGGCAAGGCAAGAGCCACGCCACGTAGGCGGCCGCCGGCAGTACCCATCATTGAGCTGCGAGCCCGCTGAGACGCGTTACATGCCGTGCCGTGCAAAGACACCAAGCAGTGAGCACACCTAACAAAGTACATGGCAAACTTGCAACGCTACGCAGCAAACGTTTCTTAGCTTGCTGGCCATGCACTCCATGCAATGCAGTCGCGGCACCACCCGGATGCTGCTCCATGATTCCCATCCGACGATCCCACCAAATCAGCTTCAAAATGGTCGCCACAATCCTGGGTCCCTAGCTCGCGATTAAGCGGCGGCCGATCTTTTAGAGTGGATACAGTACATCCCTTGTACAGAGTCCTCCGTAGGTTAGGCATGTATGTACATTAGTGGTAGCATTATATGTACCGAAGACATTACGGAGTACAATTTACCACTACGAAGTCATCACTACTACGGAGTACAAGGTACATACATGCCCGCTGTGACCCGGCCAGTCTGAAAAGGCTGTAGCCTAGGTAGCTAGGAGGTACCTACCCAGGTTCTCTGTGAGTCTGTGGGCACTGGGCACTGGACACAAGGCGGACAGTGTCTGCCTTTTATTACGGAGTATCCCCATCTATATACATAGGTACCTAAGGTAGGGTAAGCCTGCAGTGGCCCTGCACCAAGCCCCGTCGTCGGCCAGATACCCATTCATCCGATACGTGCAAGATTCCTATTCGTAAGTCCCCATGCAATCTCTCCCTCAATGGCAAGGAATCGAGAGCGAGGACAAGGGACGGACAAAGAGCATGGGGGTGTGGGCGGCTACGGCAATGCTCTGTAGAGGAGGCTAGGAACCTGGCGCGGACAATGTGGGATGTAATCCTGGCCGAGTACGCGAAGCAAGGTAGCGACGGCTCGTCCCATCCGGAAGACGTTTTTGAGCAGAAAGTGGCAGACAAGCGAAGCGAATGCAACAACAAAAAGCAGCATACGGAGTACATATGTATAATAGAATATGAATAACAGCAGGGATGTCAGATGAAGACGAAGACGAAGAAGAAGAAGAAGAAGAACAGAAGAAGAAGAAGAAGAAGAAGCAGCAGCATCAGCAGGTATGAGTGGGCTAAGCTCAAAAAAAATCTACCAGGTCTCTGGGCGGCCTACGTACCTATATTTACGGCTACATACATAGGTACTGTATGTACACATTCTGCGCGAGGACTCAGGAGAGCTCCGCCTCCACGCCGGGTATCGCAAGGCGCTTCCACTCGGCTCCGTGCGGACTCTGCCGGTATCCACATTGCTGGCCCCGGGCTGGTCTGCGATGCCGCATCCGGGCAGCGGTGGTGCGGTGAATCGTGATGGACTGCACGAACGCTGCACAAGCATAACGCCTGCTTCGCACGTAATTACGCCGGTTATGTAAAACGCTGTACAGAGTACAACAGTACATGCCCCATGTTCACAATCCCTGACGCCGTTAATGCTCTTGATGCCTTGTAAGTTGTATCTTGCAGAGCTTCCCTGTCGATCGCTTCAACAATGATATGATGTGAACAACCATGCGGAGTACAATCCGCCCCTGGTCCGGGTTTTAACACAGGGTTTCAACACACGCTTGGGCGATATGTACCTCGGGTAACGTAGACTGACGTCCTACGCGAACTGCTCCCATAATGTCAGGCAACATGCAGAATCCTAATTTCACATCGCTGCAGCTGGTGGGTACCTACTACACCCAAAAGCGGCCGCCGGCAGCACACAGCGTGTTTTCTGCGGCAAAACAATCTGGCATCGCCGCAACGGCGTCAAAGACAAGAGGCGTTCCTGGCCTGAGTAACGTCACGACTCATGACACACGGCCTGCCATCATCCATGTTCGACTCGAGAGTAGATGCATCGGACTTCGGGCTACAGTGGAGAGATGGCCCTGGGCAGTCCTGGGCCCTTGGCTGAATTTCACTTGAATCGGCCCGCCCTGGCCCCTCGCGGCACCAGATCCGGGCCAAGGAATAGCACCGATTTCCCCTTTCAAGTTTCACGTAACACGTTCTTTTATTCTCGCGGTCGTCGATGCACGTGGGCTTGCTATGTCGGCCCAGCGCTGCTGCATTTCGAGCCAGGAAAGACGTCGAATCGGCAGAATGAGTCTCACGTAAATTGACGCTTGTGGCCAGCTACGAAACTAGATATGTAGGTACCTAGATATGTTGCTCTAGGTACTTTGTAATGTACATCATATACTAGCAGGTCCCCCAGCCCCGGAGCGCAGCGGAGAGCCGATGGGTGACCTCGCGTCGCTTCGGAAGAGCAGTTGGGCGGGAAGTGTGATATCTGTGCAGTGACGGGGTTGCCAGTGGAATCGGTTCAGTTACAAACTTACAGTGGCCTTGGTGGTCCCCCAGGCCCCCGGAGCGTAGCGGAGGGCCTGGGGGACCCAGTGGAATCAGTGCTGTTGGCAAAAGAAACGGTCCAGTGGAATTGGCAGCGGAATTGCCAGTTGTTCAGTGGTTCAACCCTGTTGTAGCGTTGCACTTGCCAGTGGAAATCAGGTCAGTTTCCAGTGGTGGGTCGGGGTGTTATAAGTAGAGGCGGCCAATACGATCCGGTGACGAAAAACGAAAAACGAAAAAACGGAAGTGTGAGAACTGTGCCAGTGGACTTCCAGTGGAATCAGGACAGTTCCCAGTGGTGGGGGATCACGCGATGAAAAACGGAATTCGTGCGAACAGCATTCTCCGATATAGATAGACGAGTTACTTCCTTCGGCCCTACGCTGCGCTTCGGGCTGGAGAGCGTCGGGCTGGAAAAGGGAGGTTTGCGATGTGGGAGTTTTGCGGATGGGATGGCGGTTTGGAACGTGCATGTGTGTTGCACTGTTCGGCCCCAAATTGTGGGGCTCGACTCTCTTCGCTGCGCAGGGGTCCCTCCGGGGGCCCTTCCGGGGGATGCCTGCGGCACGCTGCCGCCTGCGGCGGACTGCTCTGGGGGATTTTAGGGGCCCTTCACAGCATTGTCAGCCGCGCGGGATGGCGGGTGACTGCGTCGCCGTCGCAATAGGTTGCCTCAGTTAATTGCAATCGCGCGGGATAAGCAATCAGGTTGCAGTGTGCTTAAACAGAACAATTCAATCGCGGGCAGGCAGGGCGGAGTTGGGGGGTGGCGATGGCCTCAGTTTATGGGCAGATAGTGCGGTGGCCTCTGCTGCAATTGCGGACCAAACAGTGGATTCGAATTTTTAGCCAAAAAGAGAAAAAGAAATGGGTCGATTCCGGATTAGGGCCTTCGGCCCAGTTATACTCCGCTTTTGTGCCAATCTTATTTGATTGATGACGGTCACGTGAGGAAAAACGAAAAAATGAAAGCTGCGAACTGGTTGCACAATGTAGATATGTACGGAGTAGATGTACCTTATATCAGGCTGCTACGTAATATTACAAGGTGGGGCTGCTCTAGGGATCAGTGCTTCCCTGAAGATTTGGCAGGATTGGGACGGCATATGCGATTCCGATCTCTCGGGCATGTGCTTCTGAACCATATTCGTAGAGAATGCGACGACTGCCGGCGTACTCCGGACGTGAAGAAAGAGCCTGGCCCTGGATGCAGCAGTCGATGCAGAAGCTTGCACGTGACATCTTCTCTTACAGGGCGAATGCAATAGCTCATCCATGATTCATCTGTCTGTGACTACTTCGCACGTAGCTATATTGTTCTAAATCAGGCTGTTACACTATCAATGTTCGAAAGATGGTATCGCTTCTGTAGTTCGCTGGTTCTCTGAAATCTGGCAAGATAATAGATTGGCGCGGTATATGCATTGTGCAATTTTTGTACATATTTCATTGAATACGTGAGTACATATCATGACCATGTATGGAGCCATTGCAATCATGTGAGCAGGACGTGCTAAGCCGGACAGATATGACAGCAATCTGGCGATATCATGTGTACCATAGTGGAACAATGAAGGAAAATACACAACGAATAGACAATGGACGGGAATGATCGGGAATTCAACGCTCACGCGATCGCCCACAACAACTCACACGAATTGCGACTCGCGAGATTCATTCGCCCTGAGAAAAACAATTGCGAAAAGAGAAATGGCGATATTACGCGGGACAAACCCCCAAAAAAGACGAATCAAACGCCAAATCGACGTCGCAGCCGGGCCGCCCCCGACTGCATGAATGTAACAGTCCGGCCACTTCCTATTTGGGAAGAGGTCCACTAGAATCCCGAGGCTGAATGGCTCAACTGGCGAAATGGGCCACAAAAAATCACGGCACTGCGTAGCCGTCCCCTCTCAGATGGAACGTTTGTCCGGGGATTGTTCAGATGGACGCTCGGATGAGGATCAGGCAGATCGAGTGCATCATGGAGTCTCGTCAGATTCATCAGAGGCGCCCGGAGTTCACTCGGGGAGTCGCTCGGAGTCGCTCGGAGTCGCTCGGAGTCGCTCGGAGTCACCGATTTATCTGGCGCGACGTCCATGGAATCGACAAGATAAGACGCGGCGGCCGTGCTGCTGCGGCTCCAAATACATTTCATTTTCGCTTGTCGATCAGAGGCCGACGACTCGACGAGGCCGTCTATCTACTCCTTCTCGGAGATGTCTGTTCGGCTTTTTCGCTTAGCCTTGTCTCTTTGGCTTGAGCCCTGAGGTGAAACGCTACATTTGGCCTTGTCGACAGTCGTGGCAACGCTGGTCAGCCTTGTCTGGTCGCAGACTGCAGTGGCCGGCGGCTACCTCCATGATCCATCTCATGCAAGGCAACTCTGGTTCTGGAGTGGCATTCTGTGCATCACGCTAGGGCCTGGGCTGATTTTGCCCAATAAGGCGCCAACTTGGCACTGATCCAGGGCATCAGCATAGGTATCATGGATTGGGTTGGGCTCCCTGTATTTTCTTTGGCCTGCCATTTGGGCCTTGGCTCTTTTGGCTTATTATCCCACCGGCGGTTCCCACGGCTCGTCCCATGGCTTATCCCATGGCTTGTACCTCATTGGGCAATACATACATATGCCCAATCAACCCCCGTCTCTTACTCCTGCTCAAACCCCCGAGTCATTTCCGGCGCGGACTGTGGACACCGATGGCCGGACTCGATGCGAATATGCCCGCAGATATGCCCGCCGATATGCCCGCCAACGCCCTTGTGAGCCCCTGTCTTCAGAGGCCGTTTCCGGCGAATTTCGCATTCTGCAGCGGGTCGAGGAGGGAAAACCCGTGGCTCCTCCCGCCGGATATGTAGGCGGCGACTCTAGCCCCCTTGCCTGCTATAAGGTATGTATCTTCGGTGCTGTCTGCCCTATGGATGCATGTATGTACACCGTACACATAGCAAGCAGCAAGGTTATATCATAACAATGTACATATGCATTCTTGTCGTGGCAGACCCATCTGTCCAGTGTCAGTGGCTCCATGGCCGTCGAGGTAGCATTCACACCATGAACCCATTGTGTAAATAATGGACATCAGCGGCTAGCGACATTTGCCGTCGTTGTCAAAAAGCTTGAAGCCCTGCTATGTACCCAAGGACCCGGTAATGCAAAGCCTCGCCTGCTATTGCATCTGCTATACCTTTCTACCTACCATTGACCAATGTCTGTTCAGGGTTGTAGTACTCTGTACACTGCACATATTAATGATATTGTATCCACGGTAATCTGTATCCGCTATACCTGGTAGCACTTCTGTTTCCTTGCAGTGTAGGGCATGCCACATGGGTAAGATAGGGAGAACGGAAGCGAGGTCGCAGCTCAGCAGCCAGGGTCCAGGAAGAGGCAGCACAGGTCCACAGGATGCATCGGCCATCACAACTGTTTTCGGGCAGGCATCGTACCATAGTGGTAAGCGAATCTTGGCGTGCTAGGTGTCTACATTATCGTGCGTCTACGGATCACGAATAATGAGCTGACTTGTTCGCCTAATCTGTACTTGCTTCAAGCTTGTAAGCTGTCCCCAACTTTGGTTTCTCGGACGTCACTTGCCCGCGGATTCAGATCTGTACCGCGAGCCGGTCCTTTGCTTTTCCATTCTCCACCAGCCCTACGGCGTAAGCACGGTCGATGCAACCTTGAATCATGGGTTTGGTACGGAATCCGGATACGCTCCTGTGGTACCTATTGGGGACCTGAGGTCATGCCTGCATTGCATGTGCATGCAATCATGTACACATGCAACGCATTGGTAAATTATCCATGGCACATCGCAAATTGCAATACGCCAGTGGTCAATTGGAGTCTTGGTGGACATTTCACCTTCGTTTTGCCTGTGGGGTGTCGATTAAAACACGTCATTTTCGTTGTACAAGACGCGCCTGCAATGCGCGCCAATCACACCTCACCAAACCCTGTATCTTCGTGTAACAGCGAATTCGAGAATGGCAGTGTTACATTTCCGTGGTGCAGCTCGCTTGGTCTTTCTTTTCTCACCGCATGTGCGTCTTTTCGCTGCGTTTTGCGTTGCCACTTTGACTTAGGTAGGTACTGAGTACTCGGACTTCGTATGCCCTTCGTAATTACACTACGGAGTCCATATGTGCTGTACGCCCCATGGCGCAGGTTCTGCATGGCGCAGGTTCTGCATACAGTAGTGTGATAGTATCCCGTCAGAGCTGTCGGTCCGTCCCATCGAGATAAAGTGACAAATTGAATGGCTGGTTACCTTGCAGAGACCTCGTTTCGGTCTGAGACACCGGAGTTGAATCGACGCGTGCACTTTTGTGAGCCATATCGGTGTGAAATTGCACGATCTTCTTCCCCTTTCATGAGTCCATTATGCAGGGTCGTACTCTTGCCTCGGTTCCTTTTTTTTTGACTCCCTCGAGAAAAAAAGGAAGGGGTTGTGTGACGTGTCTCACTGAAAACGGGAAAGCATGATTGTCGTGGCATTGCAGGTTTTGCACAGCAGCGGCCTCGTATCGTGTCGCACAAGGTGCCTTTTACCTCGCAATTTCAAACGACCTAAGACATGCAGGTGGAACGGGCCACGACCGCTTTTCTTCCATGTGCCGCTCCCGATCGCGTGAAAATGTCGCGTCGCACGGACGCATACCTAAGTAACTCCGTAGCCTGTTGGGACAACTCTTGTGTCACGTGCGGCGTGTTGTGAGTGTGAGTGTAACGTGACACCTGGCACCTACCCGCGATGCGTAGATCGGGGGTTTTGTCTTGTCCTACGCTGTCTGAGTGAGAATACTGGTGATGGTTCATTGGTGCAACATTTTGTGTGTGGTTCTACTTCTCTCGAACTGTTATCTGAAGAGCAAAATCGAAGGGGCAAAGCTGGCCAATCAACAATCGACCTGACTCAGGTTCACGACGAAGGTTCACGAGAGCACACGAGAGCTAGCCATAGAGATTTGAGAGCCTCGAGTGTGTAGAAATGGCTCCGCTTCGCTTCGCCAAACATTGTTACCGGCTATGGCCGTAAGTAAAGACCCTCATGCAGTTGTTGAGCTCTCCTAAACAGTCTCCTTGGAAGATTTTGACTTTTGTTGACACAAGTGATAGCGCGACGAGATGATTTGTGTTATGGTTTTGGATAATCTAGTTATCTGGAAACAAAACTCATTCCGTTCGAATCTCGTATTCGACTCTAGGGTACGGAGCACTTTGTGATAGACGCCGCTGGTCGCTGACTAACCGCGTCCCGCCACACAAGTGCATCGCCACAATGCACTAGTGACAGGCTGTGATCTCATATGTGGCGTTCGATCATGACACTTTATCTCTTTGAATTCGACAATAGCCAGCGCGACGATCTTCAAACGACAAGCTGTTGCCAACGCACGGAGCCGCAGAGATTGGTTGACCTCGTCTTCGCCGCCACTCGATGATTGAAAGACCTCAAACTCGGTGCCGCTTTCTTCGAGCGTGTGTATGAGCACCGAGGTGGCCTGCTGGCGTGATCGCTTGGCCTAGCGAGAAGCCATAACATAACGTCCGACGGCCGGGCCCCGAAAAAAAGTGAAGAGAGGAAGTCATCTATCCCGGGTACCGAAGGCCTATCGGATGCGAATTTCTAAATCCAGCGATAGGTTAAGGTCTAAAAAACGCCCCATGACGATCGTGCTGGGGAAAGGGACAGGGACAGGGAAAGGATGGCGATGGTTGTGCTGCTCTGGCTATGCGCGTCGTTGCCATGGCTCACAGTGTCGATGCGAATAGATCGTCTCGAGCAACTGCGACAGGATACAGTGGATATGTTCCATCACGGGTTCAGCAACTACATGAAGCATGCGTTTCCAGAAGACGAGGTATGGCAGCCATCTCAAGCGATACCCGACGCAACGTTTATAAAAAAGCGACTCCGGAAACTCGGATGAAAGAGGAAACGGCTGACAGTATCTGCTGCGGGGGGTTGGATTTTGCGCCCCTCGTTTTCTTGCGACTGTAGCTTCGACCTCTTACTTGCTCTCCTCTCACTCGAGACCGCAATGACCCTTCGCGGATTGAACTCAACGATGCGCTGGGCAACTACTCACTCACCCTGATCGATAGCTTATCGACACTGGCGATTCTGGCTGGTGGGCCGCAGGACGGTTCTTATACGGGACCGCAGGCGCTGAGTGATTTTCAAGATGGAGTCGCTCAGTTCGTGGCACACTATGGCGACGGGCGACCGGGACGATCGGGAGAGGGATCGCGCGCGCGCGGGTTCGACCTGGATAGCAAGGTGCAAGTGTTTGAAACCGTCATTCGAGGACTGGGTGGTCTCCTGAGTGCGCATTTGTTTGCCGTGGGGGAGTTGCCCATCTCCGGGTACGATCCGAAGCCGATGCCACGAGACAACGACGACAAGGGCGACTATGACGAGGACGACCCGCTCCAGCTTGCGCCCATTGCCTGGCCGAATGGGCTACGGTACGACGGTCAGCTTTTGCGGCTGGCGCTGGATCTCGCCGAGAGATTGTTGCCGGCGTTTTATACAAAGACGGGGATTCCGTATCCGAGAGTGAATCTCAGGACGGGCATACCATTCTACGTCAATTCGCCGCTGCATTGGAGTTCTGATGGCCAAACTGGACAAACTCGACTCGACGGTGACCGGTTGGAAATTACAGAGACCTGCAGCGCTGGCGCGGGCAGCTTGACATTGGAGTTTACGGTGCTGAGCCGGCTGACGGGCGACTCACGATTCGAGCATGCGGCGAAGCGGGCGTTTTGGGAAGTGTGGTCAAGAAGGAGCGAGATCGGCTTGATCGGCAACGGCATAGACGCTGAGCAGGGGCTGTGGATAGGACCTCATTCTGGAATTGGGGCCGGCATGGACAGTTTCTTCGAGTATGCCTTTAAGAGCCACATTCTCCTGTCGGGGCACGACATGCCCAACGTCACGAGCCCGACGACTGCGACAAAGACCAGGCTTGACCCGAACGCCCTTCATGGCCCGCTGCCTCGCGAAATGCACTTGTCGGACACGTTCCTCCAAGCCTGGCGCGAGGCGCACGCATCCGTTAAGAGCCACATCTACACCAACAGAAGCCATTACCCGTACTACTCCAACTCGCACCGCGCCACGGGCCAGCCATACACGATGTGGATCGACAGTCTGGGCGCGTTCTACCCCGGATTACTCGCCCTGGCCGGAGAGGTGGAAGAGGCCATTGAGGCCAATCTCGTCTACACGGCTCTGTGGACGCGGTACTCTGCGCTGCCGGAGCGGTGGTCCATTCGTGAAAACAACGTCGAGCCCGGTATTGGCTGGTGGCCCGGCCGGCCTGAATTCATTGAGTCCACGTACCACATCTACCGGGCTACCCAGGATCCGTGGTATCTTCATGTCGGCGAAATGGTCCTCCGGGATATCCGACGCCGCTGCTACGCGCCGTGCGGCTGGGCGGGCTTGCAGGACGTCCGCACGGGCGAGAAGCAGAACCGCATGGAGAGTTTCTTCCTCGGCGAGACGGCCAAGTACATGTATCTCTTGTTTGATTCAGACCATGCGCTGAACAAGCTGGACGCCGCCTATGTCTTTACTACGGAAGGGCACCCTCTCATCATACCGAAGGGACATGGCCCTCGCGCTTCTCTACGCCAGCGTCAGAAGCAAAGGAGTGTGAAAGAGAAGAAGAGGAAGAAAAAGAAGATGCAAGGTCTTGCCAGTGCCAGCCAGGCGGCACAGCAACAGCCCCCCGAAGATGAGGAAGAGCATCATCTCTTTGTAAACACGTGCCCGGCGCCTCCCGTGCTGCTCGACCCCCTGACTGGATCTTCCACGGCCGCCAGACCCGATCTGTTTGGTGTCTCGCGCTTCACCAACCTCTACAACACCCCAAACATCCACGGCCCCATGCAGCAGGTCGTAGTGCCCGATTCAGACAAGAAGCGCCTCGTCACCAAGTACCGCCCCTTGTCGAACCACACCCTCTTCCCCTGGACGCTGCCGCCCACGATGCTCCCCCCCAACGGTACTTGCGTGGCGCCTATGCAGCGCATTGTCTCGGCCATCGAGTTCCCGGCCTCGGACGCCGCCACCTCCCTCCTGTCGCGCTTCGGCGCCTCACTCACCTGGCATAGTTACCTGGGGCCGACGGTCAAGAGCCTCGAGGGCCTGCGGCTGCAGCTCGAGCGCGAGTTCAGCGACCGCCACGGAGATTATGCGTGGAAAATTACGCACGCGGGCAACACGCAGCTAGGGCGGCAGGAATCGGTGTTCTTCTACGGCGAGCACGTGCGGCAACTACGAGACGAGGCGTTCACGGCGCTGCGGCAACAGGACTTGGTGGAGGTGCAACTCCTCGTTGACGTGAAGTCTCCGCACACTTTCTCAGAAACGAACAAACACAAAAACGACACCCCTACGTCCCAACATACAACATGCCCCTCATCCTCCTCCTCCTCCTCCTCCCTGCCTCAACTCCTCGCAAACGACAACGAGCTGGAGCACAAAAAGGAGCCATCGCTTTCCTTCCACGCCCTCCAAGCTCTGCCCCCAGAGTCCCTCCTGAAACATCTCTTTCGCGCCGTTACCTCCGTCTTCGACCCCTCGGAAACTTCATCCCCAGACTCACAATCCCATTCGTCTGGGCAATCTTCCTCCCCAAAAACTGTCTTATACGCCTGGCAAGCCCTTTCCTCCGTCGGGCTGGGCTCTCAACCGCTGCCTGCCGTTCTCGACAGCCCCCTTCCGGACAGCCCCGGCTACAACGCCCAGGACCCAATGTCCCATCTGCCGTGGGAGAAAATCTACCTCGGTGGGCAAGCGTGTCATGCGGCACTGCCCGAATCTGCCCCGCAAGACAACCAGGTTATTGTTCTGCGGAGGGGTGGATGTTCGTTTAGTCAGAAATTGGACAATATCCCGTCTTTCAGTCCCGGAGCTGAGTCCCTCCAGCTTGTAATTGTGGTGGATGAGGTCCAGGACCAGCATGATGATGGAGATGATGACGATGATGATGATGTTGATGGGGATGATGATCATGGCGCCGATTCTTCTGCGTCGGCGCATGCAGCAGAGCCGCTGCCGCGTCCGCTCCTCGAAACGGAGCAGCGTACGCCTACGGGAGCGAAGCGGCTGCATGGCATTCCTTTGGTTCTGATGAGGGTTGGGAAAGGGGAGTATGAGTTGTTTGGGAGGGCTCGGGGGGTGGGGTTGAGGAGCAAGTATGTGATTCAGAGTCAGGGGCTTTTGATTGAGAATGCGATTGTCTTGTAAATGGGCACTGTTCTTCGTCGTTCTTTTTGATCTTTTGTTGGGTAGACTCTTCTCATTTGCATATTCCTCTCTTGCGTTTGCACACTCTTGTTGCTACTTTGACAAAAGTTGCCGCGTTTGACGGGTGCGATTTGGTGCATGGCACATGGGGTTGGTGAGCTTTTTGATCATGGTGGTCTCTGCAAAAGTATGATTGGCTTTCTACGCCATTGTATACCCCATTTATACCATTTTTCCGTGTTTCTTTTTTCTCTTTTACGTCTTTCTTCCTCGTTCGTCCCTTGGGTCCACTGTTGTGAAAAGCATAGATAGATATTGCGGCATCATCACTGCCTGGCAGATATAGCATTACGAAATGGAGCATGAGATAGAGTAGCGTGGGCAAATCAGATTGTTTGAGTTTGAATGCTGTAGATGACTCAGTTTGGCTTGCTCTTCTGAGGTACCGGAAGCAGTAACGCTCGTTGGCCGTTGATACTGAACTGATGACTGTCTTTACTGATGGCTGTTGATATTGATCGCTCTTCATACTGATGCTGTTCTTTATTACGACAACTCTTTTTGAAATTTTAATTGAGACAAGACTTCGCATCATAGACATCAAAATAATCAACGGCATCAAAGAAGTTCCCATCAGAGCCCCAATACTATTCTCTCGCGGTATCGAACATGGCCCATTAGAAATAAAGATATACCCACTTCCTCCCGCAATATGGGCCGTCTATCATCATTGTACATCCGCGTCGTAAATCTCCAAAATGAGAGGAATCAGGATGTCGCCATGGTCTCGTTTCGCGCTCCATTTTAGCCAACTAGCTTCTCCACGAGAGGCCCATTCTGTAACGATGAGAACAAGAATCAAAACAAAAACAGTCCCACAATGCACCGAAAAATTGCAACCTCAGACCATGTAACCAGATGGAGAGACAATGGCCAAAAAAAAATGCAACACAAATTTGATCGATTTGCAAAACATGTGCCGCCTGTCTGTGAGCTCAATCGCTGTGCTGTGCATACAGGTCGTCCCTGAACCGCGGCCACCGTCTATCAAGTCGGATATACGCACATCGACTTTGGAAATACACACGCAAGGCATTCAAGGAAATTCATCAAGCAAAATAGTCGTAGGCTTGGAACCCAGCTTATCACGGCCGTTGAGACCAGAAATCTCAAGAATGAACATATATCCCATGACTTGGCCCTTGAGCTGGGCGACAAGATCGGCAGCCGCCTTTGCAGAGCCACCTAAAGACGGTAAAAAAATAAAAAAAATACACCCCCCAGGTCAGCAAACATTGTCCTCGGGTCAAACCCCCACTCACGTCACAGTGAGAAAACGTACCAGTAGCAATAATATCATCCACAATCAGGACCTTCTGCCCCTCCTTGATCGCATCCTGCTGCATCTGGAACATATCCTTGCCATACTCCTTGATATACTCAGCCGTTACACACGGCCCCGGCAGCTTGCCCTGCTTCCGGACAGCAGCAAACCCAATACCCAGCCGCAAGGCCAGGCCAGGACCAAAGAGGAATCCACGAGCATCAAGCCCGACAATAATATCGGGTATATCGTTTTTGAAAGTCTGTGCAATCTGCATCTCGAGGGCGGCAACGAGCGTGGCATGCGCATCGGGGTTGGCGAACAGGGGCATGATGTCGACGAACTCGATACCCGGGACGGGGAAGTCGGAAAACTGGCGGAGATGGCCTCGGAGCTTCACTTTCGCGCTGGTGAGTTCGGCGGCGGTGGCGGCGGAGGAGGCGGGCTGCCTTTTCGATACAGCTTCATCATCGTGGGCTGGGGCAGAGCGTGTCTGTACAGAGGACGACAAGTCTGAGGAGAGGAGGTTTGAAGATGGCCCGCTCATTGTGAGGCGCGGGGGGGGGGAGGGGGGGGGAGGAGCAAAGGGGAAGAAAAGAGGTGGGCAGAGGCAAAGGATATGGGGGGGGGGGGGGATTTTTTTTTTTTTTTTTTTTTTGGAAGGAAGCAGAGAGGTGAACAAGAGGCAGTGAAAAGGCAGGGATTGATGCAGATGGTGCAGAGACGCGAAGAAGTCAAAGCTTGGGTGGGAATCGGGAATCGGGATACCTAGTGGGATGGTGTTGGCTGCCCGCAAGTCAAAGCACAAGGAAAAGGAACAGATCGGCCCGGTCCAGTGCAGCCACACAGCCACAAGTTACGAGTTACAACTCACGGCCATCAGACAGGTACCGGCCCACGAGGCATTTTCGCGCACATTACAAATCTTATGCTGCATGTACCGAGTACAACGCACAACGGATGCATACATGATACATACAGAGTACATACAGCGTTCACATACGCGTTGCAACTCTACGCTGTGATTGATTACGGAGTAAATGTACGGAGTATTCATGCCCAAAATTACTTTGACAGCCTGCCCAACAGCGCCAAACTCGTCGCTGTTCAGTGTTTGCTGCCCCTCTTCCGCGGCAACGTTGAGTCTCTGTACATATATACTACAGAGTAGGCGTCTTGTCCTACCGCGTGTTCGCCTTTGATAGCAGGAGCCGGTGCTTCCGAAATGCACTAGGAATGTACGCCGTGCATCGATGTGCCTTAGCCTATCGAGATCGCACTGTGTGACTTGTTCCGTGTTGTGGCGCTGCATCGCGTGTGTGTCACTGTGTGACTCTATCGTGCCTTGTTTGCTTGCACATGGCGTGTAACACCGCACAGGGTTTCCCACGCCTTGGTATCTCGGAATGCTGAGCCGGGGTCTTCGAGGCTATCATTGTAGGTACCTACGGAGTACATAGTCTGAGACACCACAAGAAAAAAGAAGGCCGGGATCAGGGGTTACAAGAAGTGATGCCTAACGTCACAGGAGTACGGGAGTATTCTTTCCTTTGCCGCAAACCGGCAATCAGTCAGCAATGAAATCTCTTCACGGATGGCGCATGTCGTCCTGCATGCCCCTGGTCCTGCCCAAAAAAAAAACACACATCTTCATCAAACTAAAGATCCTAAAGCAGAACAGACAACTTTGTAAACAAAACAAGCGCAAGAGGTATCGAGGTATCTAGGTATGCAAATGCGTCCAAGCAAAGAAAAATAGAAAAAAAAAAAGTAAAGAAAAGAAAAAAAGTCACACGCCCCGTCGTCCTGCTCGTCGTCTACCGTCTACGTATATACCTGTCTGTGTGCGTCTGCGCCCGCCCACATGCCTTCAACTCAATATGTACCGACAAGAAATACGGTATGCAGCCCAGAGACATTCAATGCCACGCAGATCCACTATGAGCATGAGGAATAAGCTCATCCCCTCTCTTTCTCTTTCGTTCTAACTTCTGACCAACGCACTTCCTCATCCTTGTCTGGATCTGACTAGTGTTCAATGTTGAGCAAAAAGAAACCGCGGGAGAGAGACGGCGCAGACGGGCGGGTATGTAGCTGCTGTTCCTTTCCTTGGCACGGGTTGCTGCATGTCTCGAAACGCGACTAAACCCAAAATCTTCTTATTTTCTTCTTTGCTCAAATCCCATGTTTTTTCATGTTCATTTAGTGGAACTGGAGTCGAATAATGGAAAAGAGCATATTCTGCAGAATGTGCAGTGTCACAGCCACACACGTTGGCAACAACTCTGGCCACACCGTGAAATCTAGTTTGCCCTCCAACCCGACGTCCACGTTGAAGCACAGCTGAATGAGGAGCCGGACCGCCAGACTGGCCACCAGCTCGCACGCCCACGTCACTGAGGACGCCCAAAAGGTCAACTGGAAGTCGTACGGCTCGTCGTCGCGGTCAAACGCAAAGTGGGGATACACGGCCTTGTTGGAACCGTAGTGCAAGACGGCAACGCTGCCCAGAAAAGTCGCCATGGATGTGTTTTCGGCGAGGAAGCGGATAAACACATTTCGTGTTTGGATCTTTTGGTATGACCCGTAGCTTAGCCCGTTCATTCCCACGACGGTGAGAGCACGATGGACGAAGCGCGTCATCATGATGGGGGTCAGGACCACTAGAGACGTGGACGAGAGAATCTGGAGAATCACAAACTGCTTCGGGGTGCGCAGTCGAGCATACAAGGCGCGGACGTAGGTCTGGTACGTAAGCGTGAAGTAGCTGTCCAAAGACTCGAGTTAGTGAATACCCCCACGGAGGATCTGGGGGTTATGAAGAAGGGAAGAAAAGAAAACACACAGCTTAAAGACCCAACTCAACGGGTAGCTCCCAACTCGCTCGCCTTCGCGCATGCCCAAAACCCAGCCCGTCACAGCATCCAGCAGATGCACCGTCGCAACCCATCCGTACACATACACGACCGTCTCCAAATTGCTGTGCGGCAGAGTCCGCAAGTATAGCTCGGCATACGCCTCTCCAATCACGTACACCATCAGCCCTACCACGAGGGCGACGCAGAACCACAGGAACCGCACAAAACTAGACGGCAGCCATCGCCGTCTCATGGCCACCCTCTGACCACGATGATGCGGCACACGCACATGCAGCTCATCCATATCCGCATCCGCAAAGCGAAACTGATGGCGTCTCCGCCTGTCGCGTCTAGCCGGCATGGTATCCGGCTCTCCCGTCCACCACGCGGTAGTAAAGATGCGCTGCGTTTCAGACAGCGAGTGTCGCAGACCAATATGTCTCTCATTTGTCATGAGAATGAGAAACGCAATCGCCACTGGTGTCGCCATGATGATGAACGTCCATGAGATCCACGACGTGTTGAAGTTGGTGAGGAAGCGCGCTTCAGGCGAATAATAGATTGGGATAGGAACAGCAATCGACAGTATGGCAATGAGAAACATGGTAAATGGAAAGCCCAGGACCTGCGGCCACCAGTTGAAATTGTACAGGTTGAAGACCTTGGTAATCCATATCAGGGCCGTCAGATTGTAAAAGCCGTAATAGACAAACAGGAAGAACCAAAAGTTGACTTGCACGCGTGCTTCCCCGCGACCCGGCGTCTTGTGTTCATGGCCAGGTCCTTCCGGGGAATCATGATGAGGTCCACTGTCGTCCGGGAGAGGATATTGAGGAAACGGTACCGCACACCAGGCAACGGCCTATCCCCCGCGTAAGCTGCATGAAGAATCACAAGAGGCAAAGACCAAAGATAGAAGAAAGGAAAAAGAGACAAAAGGGATGTGAAGAAAACGCACCAGAGCGGCTGGGAGAAACACCAAAAGCCCATATCTCGTCCACCACCGATCCACCATCCTCTTCACAGCAGTCTGCTTCGGCCGCACCCACAGATCCAGTATCCATCTCCGCCAGAGTCTCTGCCCAACCCACGCCTCATCACCATCAAGATCCATCGCATACCCATCGTCGTCATCATTATCGTTATTGTCGTTGCCATGATTCAGCAGCTGCGTCGCTACTAGAGCCCCATACCCAACATGCACACTACCTCGTCCATCGCCCGTCACAGAGGAGAAGTGGTCGGACAGCAGGCCGAGCTGGCTGGACCGTCGACGGGACAGACCCGGCCGGGGAGGCACAGCGCGGAAACGACCTAGCAGTGGTGAGGAATCGCTGGGTCGGGAATGAGACTCGGTGCCTTGGGTGAATTGGAAGAAGCTGGGCATTTGCGCAACGGGGCGAAGGCGCGGTGGCCGGCGGAAGGCGTAGCTCGGGGCTTCGCCAGGAGGAGGGAGAGAATCGTCGGACGGCAGAGACAGAAGACGGGAGAGTGCCCTGGGGTCGAAATTTGTTCAGTCGGGGGTGGCAGCATATCGCGAGCCGTCGAGGCCTATGTTGAGGCCCTTTTGCAAGGCGTTGCGTTGCCGGCGGATGGGAGTTTGTCGAGGCTGGAAGTTGAACTGGAACTTGCAGACTTGCAAGGGGTTGTGCCGGACGACGCCGCGTCAATCGACCAGTGGAAGGCGCAGCGCACGTCGGTGAGAGCCGCAGCCTCGCGCCGGGCTACCTAAGGTACGTTGGTCTCTTTGTCCGTCGATCCCGTCGAGTCGGTCAGTTCAATTGGTCTTGTCAATCCGTTCTTGTGCTTGTCAGGAGACCATGAGCCATCGTCGGCGGCAAGGATCGGCTAAGCGGGTCTAACCGCGCCAAGGATTTGCGTCTGCGTCCGCGTCCGCGTCTACGGAGTGTGTACATACATATATGTACAGGTGACCAGGCAGATATCGCTAGACACGTCACACGTGAGTCGATTATGCGACTTCATCATCTCTTGCCATGTTTTCTACGCGCCAATTGAGTGGCTGAATGCACCTACATTATGCATCTGCAGCCTAGGGAAGTTTTCCGCTTCATCATGTGTAAATAGTGCCATCGCACCAGCATCAACGCAACAGACAATGCCCACGCGCCACCCAGGACCTTCAGTCGTCGTCATCCAGTCCAATATCCGAGCCAACCTCAGAAACCTCATCCACAATATCTGATCCCTCATCACATCCATCATCATAGTCTTCAGCCGAGTCCTCTGTAGAGTCTTTGTCGACCGCACCATCCTCACTTTGGGGTATCTCCTCCTCCTCTTCCTCCTCTTCCTCCTCGTCTCTCAAGATGCCGCCACCACCAGTCACAACATCATCTGTAAACGCAACCGTCTTGACAGACCCAGACACAGGCTTACACGTCTGCACCTCTGGCTCCAACACATCTCCACTCCATGGCTTACACTCCCTGACATGCTCCCCACAGCGCAAACACGTCCACCCCTCGCCCTCCTCACGCACCAGCCGCGTCGCCACGCACACATAGCAGTAAATACACCCACAAGGAATCGTCTCATACGGATTCGTAATATCCGTCTGCGCAGACCCAACCACCCCACTCGAGGACGCCGCCGCCGCCGCCATCATCATCATCATCTCCGCCTCGCTCTTCCCCGTCGAGTCATTCTGCTCCTGGTAGCAGATTGCGCAAGTCCGTTCCGGGAGAAACCCATGCTCTCCTTGCGGGGCCCCATCCCCTTTCTCCTTTGTACTGATAAAGTCTTTGGTCTTTTTCCACGTCCTGCTCAGCCAGCGGCGCCATTTATTGATGCCGATCAAAGGCAGCATGAAGAGGAGAAACTCGGTGAATGCGTGCCAGACGAGTTGTCGGTTGAGATACTCGAATGAGACTTCCCGGCTTACTTGGCTCGTCGGGGCAGCGAGCCGCATCCTCAGCATCCGGTCCAGGAGTGTTCTGTAGTGACCGTTCCACAAGAAGGCCATGAAGGAGGCCAAGGCGGCGGCGGAGTGCATAGTCGTCAGGCGGTGTGTCCAGCGGGATAGACTCCGGAGGCGGGGGCTCGGGGGGTTGTCGTGCCCTTCATCATGTTCTAGTAGCCAGTCCTCCCACCTGGTCCATGTGTATTTCCCAAACACGGTGACAAGGCCGTACAAGGATTTTTGTAGTCGCGAGGGTGATGTCAAGACGGGGCCTGAGTGTCTCGCGTCGGTATAAGTGAGGTTTTGAAGTGCGGCGCCGTAGGTAGCGTCGTGGTCCCAGACGGTGAGCTTGAACAGGATAGCGCGCAGAGCGAGCATGATCTCGGAGGACCAGTCGTCTTGTAGATGGCCCCCGGCAAAATATTTGAGAGCCTCCCCGACTTGGCTTTTTAGGAGGTCGACTAGTTCTTCGTCGAGGAGTTCGGCGTCGACTTGCGAGACTCGGAAGGCAGGCTGTGTGCCCTCCCGCGAGGATATGGCATCCCAAGCGGGAGATAGCCCGTTGAGGGGAAAGGGTAAGCGTGAGGATCGAGAACTGGCGCTGGAGGCAGGGAACCCTCGTCGCGCAGAGAATGCGGCTGAGATGTCGGCTTCGCGTGCATTGCGCCGCGCTACGACGCGCCGCTGCGCTTGTATGAAGCTCGAGGAATCGGTCATGTCATCGGGGCAGCATCGGATGAAGGGCACGAGCGGACGGACTGCCGAAGACGACGGCCGAGGTGGTGACGCAGCGGCGGACAGGCTAGAACGAACACAGTGGCTGCAGCACGTTCAGGTTGGAAATCGAGGAGCTGAAAGCTTAGAGTCGGATCAAGACGTCGTTATGGCTCATGATGTAGTGGTTTACGTTGACTCTCATCATGCTTGGCGATGACGACTCACGAGTCACGAGCCGAGGTCCTGTCGCCCCACATGTGCCGATTGCGCGGATGGAGAGATGGAGAACAGACTTGTTCGCCACCTGTGGAAGCCAACGATATAAACGCCAGCAATTTCTTCTCATAGGTCACAGGCGCTGAAAGCTGATTGTACCTTTGCGCATACAATGAATGATACGTATGTATAGCGCAGTATACTCGGCTGCTCTACTTTTCACTTTCAAAGCCTTACGCGCTCCCTGTGAAACCAGATATCTGTACTGTACAGTCTGTACTACACAAGAAACGTACGCACACACACATATGCGCCCATCCAGTAACGCGCGAGAGGCACATAAAATGATGAAATCCAAGCATGTTGTAACATCGCACACCAGTAGAAGACGCAAAAGCGCAAGAAGGAAACTCGAAAAGAGACAAACCCCCAAATCAAAGTGAACATCTCCCGAAAATACAAAGCTTATATATGCAAAAAATACAGACGCAAAAGTGCATGATGAGCGACAAGATCCCAAAAGAAAACCCCCTCAACCTTACCTCCTCCCCGCGTCAATCAGTTCACTCGGAGTATCCCGTAAACCAGCCATAGTATCCCTCACACGTCCATCCTCCGCAGCCCTAATCCTCCTTCTCGCAGCTTGTAATCGGTCCACACCCCGATCAATCGTCTCGATATGCACCGACAGCGGAATATACGCAGAAGACGCACCACTCAACTGCGGCTCTGCAACACGGTCCCGCAGATCCCCCAAACCAGCTTGGATAGATTCTAGCTCCAGAATCAGCGCACTAACCTGCTTCACCGCCGTCGAGCGCTGCGCATCAACCTGCTGCAGCAGAGTCAACTGCTGCGACAAGCTCTGCAAACGCCCCGAGTTCGCTCCCACAAGCGTCCAGATACTCCATAGGATTTCCTCCCGTCGCGACGACACACTCGCCGATGTCCGCGAGGTAATATCGTATATGAGCCCCAGATGATCCTCCGCCCTGGTCAGCAACCGCAGCACAGCCTGCGCCTCGAGAATGAGCGAAGAAATCCGCTGCGACACCAAACTCGTATGCTCAATGTACTTCTCCAGAATAATGCGCTCACTAAACATATGCTGGTCCGCGGGCTGGAACGGCGAGAATATCCACTGCGTCCATTCCACCAGCACAGACGATCCAGCAGCCCCAGCACCGAGCGCAGAGTCCGGCGACAAGGAATCAATGTAGCGCGATGTCCAGCGGTTAATGCTAATCACGGCATCGACCGCCGATCCCACATGCGAATTGAACTTTTGCAGCTCCGACGACGACCGCCTCGCTGTGTCAATGTATCCATCAAACTCTAGCACCAGCTCATGCCGGGCCTGCACATCACTATGCCGGACCAAGCTCCGTAGATCCCGCACTGCAAGTTCAGAGCGCTTCATCTCGAGGGGCAGAGAGACGCCCTCGGCGCTGTGCTCGAGGACTTGCTCAAATTTGGCTTGCACGCCCATGAGGTCCTCGAATTCGACGGACCGGCCGTGGCCTTGGCCTTGGCCGCCTGTGCTGGGGGAGTCCCCAAACAGGACTGTGTTCTTGGGAGGACAGAATGGGAGGTTGAGGAGGGAGAGACCGGGGAGGCGACAGACAGGTGAGAGGGCCGAGTAGATGGACCGAGTGGCCATGTTTTGTACGATGATGGCGCCGCCAAAGACGAGGTAGGCGGCGAGGAGCATCCCGAGGGGGTATTTTGCAAAATGTAGCGCAATGAGGATGATTTCGCCTGCCCAGACTAGAATTTTGAACACGACAGAAGGGAGAAGGGTGGCAATGTTGCTCGAGCCACGAGGCCCGTCTTGTTCAGATTGCGTGGTGGGAGTGAGGTGCTCGTCGTGGAAAGACGTTTTTTTCGGACGGCTTTTCCGGCTGCTGGGACTGCCAGTGTTGATTTGGCCGCGTCGTCGGACGAGATGTCCTCCTTCTCCCTCTTGAGGATTCTCGTCGCTCATGCGCCTGATGCTTTTGCTTTTGCTGTCGCTGCCGCGTCCTGCGTCTACCTGCATTAACGGCATCCTGAACTGCGGATCCGGCGTGCGTTGAGTCGAATCTTGTTCCGGCTCGACCGGCGAGACGACACTGGGCCGGAACAGTTCTCGTAGGATGACGCGATCGTCGTCTTGGTGCTTTACGAAATCAGAGAGGCTGTCCTGCGAAGCCGACATGTGTCCTCCTTGGGAGGGGACCTGCGAGGAAACATGCGAGGAAAGATGCGAGGGGGGCCCAGAGGAAGGCCGACCACTAAAAACGGGAATACGACTACCGCCAAACGCGTTGTCCGCCATCGGTGACGGTAGAATCGTCGTGTCGAAGCTACTATTCTCGCCTTCCACCATCCGCCATGATCCGCCGGCAGTCGGAATCGCGGTCTCGCTGACTGGTGAGGCTTCGTCTGCCTGGTGCTGTGACGAAGCTTCTTCGAGTCTTCGGAATCGGCGGCTCGTGCGCCCGGCTGACATGATACGTTCGCGGTATGTCGTCGTTTTCGCGTTTTGTTTTGAAGTGCAGTTTGGGCGAGAGACGTAGGCGGTATATATGTATACGCTTTTCTTGGTTTCGTTTTTTCTTGCAGGTTTGCAGTTTTGGCGAGGAATGTTGACGACAAGTGCTTGATTTTTCGTTTCGCTTTCTTCGTTTCGTTTTTGTGTGCAACAAACATGTGCCACTTTTGGCGAGGCACGTCGTTGGCGATTTTGCCGACTTGCAGCCTGCAGGGCGGTCGCTTTGCAGAATGGTGAAGAAACGCGTCAATGGCACGTCAAGTTCCCGCCTGGAGAAAACAAAACAAAGCCATCCCCATCCAATCCAACCCACAGGCGCCGGCCAAATCGCGCCCAATGTTTTCTTTTTCGCTATTGTTTCCCAAGCGTCGCATTCCTCGTATTTTGTGCGCTAATCCCTTGCACAACCTTTTCTCATAACCATCTGCAGTCTCTTACGGTCTTTGGCGCACTGAATGGCAGTTCTCTCAGTGATTATTCCTACCTGTCTGTCTTGACTCTTGGCACCTTTCTTCTGTGACTCTTTTTAGTCTTTTCCACCCGGTACAGGGGTATGTACCTACCTTTCGCGTTCCCTTTTCTGGGGCCGGCGCAGTTTCGAAAGTGCATAGGTATGTATCTGTTTCCTGGAGAGTTATGCGGCCGCGTGGTCAAGAGTCAAGACTCAAGCGGTAAGCCGCCGCAAGCCTCATTGGCGCTGCACGTGTCACTTCGCCGCAGCTGACCTGGTACATCATGGCTAGTTAAGCGCCACAACGTGTTCGTGCAACTTAAATGAAAAGTCACTCTAAACGTGAACTACCGTAACTCTACCTACACTGGCTATGTAATTTGCTCATGACACGGCATCATCACCAAAAAGCCTTGAGAAAAAACATCACGCCTTTCACACAGAGTTACATCCCTTTCCTACGCCCCCGCCTCGTCTGAACATGCGCTTCACCCACTACCGCAAATACTTTCCTGTTCTCACGTCTCTCATTGACATATTCTACTTGCAAAACATCCAATCTGCCACGAACAGAACGAGATGGGTATTGAGTTAAAACAAAAAGAAAAGAAACCAAATAAAAACATCCTGTCTGACGACAAGATGGCCCCCTCTTAGCTCTAGCGCACTATTTTGGTATTCCCAGAACATATTCCCAAAAGCACTTCAAGCGAGGGGGCCATCAAAACATAAAACACAGTCCTCGTCCTTCAACGCCTAGTTCCTTCCTGCCTTTTTTGATATCTAGCCCTTAAATAAATGTTGCATATCCGCGAGTTCTATTGTGAACAAGAAATCCAAAAACGCCGATGCAATGCAACGCAGAGTTTGTTGCTCAATATGTATGTGTGAAACATGAATAGAAATGGTCGTCTTGTCGTCACGTAGTCGTGATATCCGAATCTCGGCTAGTTGAAGCCCGGAAATGCTTTTGAAACTGCTCGCCTCCCTGTGATGTATAATGTCAGGACTCATAGAGAGTACAGGAGTGCACTACTGCAGCTGCTGGTGAATGTAAGGGCGAATTGGCCAGGACTCACATCTGGAACGAGATCCATCAGGATCGTCAAAGGGCGCGTTGTTATCCGCTATTTGTCGCATGCGTTCTCGTGCAAACGAAGATGGACTCCCGCGCCTGTTTGGTGCTGTCGGTTTCAAGCTCAGCTCGGCATCCTCTGGTTGAGTGGGGAGCACTCTCAGCGCCTTGGGTTTGCACTTTTGTGGCCGCGTCTTGGCGGTGGTCGGTGGCACGGTCACCACATCTGTCGAGTCTGATATCATCAAATCGACAAAACAGTCGGGAGAAGTGGATACGCGGCTGGCGTTATCGGACAAGTCCCGAGGTCCAACGACGTCCGACTCTTTCTTGCTTATTGCCAGCAATTTCATCGGAACGTTGTCCAGCTGGGACGAGGGAGGGCTGTCTGAATGCGATGAGCTGAATAGCTTCTTCCCCCACGTCTTCAGCTTTGTATCTCCAGATATAATAGAATACTCTTCCAGGTCGACTCGCTCTCTCAGACGTCTCAGCGCTCGTTCACGACGCACCATTCCGTTTGTGATCCTCGGACTGTACCCTTTCGGCAACATGCAGTGCTTGCACGTTGGGCACAATGAGCTGTTCTGGATGAGGAATTCGTCGATGCATTCCGTGTGGAATATGTGTCCGCAAGGTAGCTCGCGGATAATGGTACACCGGTGTTCGAACCTGGCGAGACATATATGACAGTTGGGCTGATAGTTCGTAGCGGTGGTCCCACCAACACCCATGAGTGTCGACCGCTTGCTCCGAACGCTGCGCACACTAGGAGCGGTTGGGGGCACTGCGTCAGATGTCGTGCTGCTGTTATCGCGACGCCTCTTTCGCCTTGTGTTTCTGGTGCTTGTTGACTGCGTTGTGCGCGAGCGTGGACTTGATGGCATGTCGAGCAAGTCGGGTTCCGCGTTGTACGTGAACAATGGAAATTGTCTGACGTGCGAGGCAGGCACCGTCACACGCTTGATCCCCATGGCTTCAAGATCCACTTCGCCACTCTGCACTCGTTTCTTCAACAGGGTTCGGTTCCGTCGTTGGATGAAGTGCATGGTAAGAGAAACGACAAAAATGACAGACAACAGTGCACCGATCACGATCAGGATGAAGGCCCACGTGGCCGGCGGGGTCGAGGGTCTGTCGAGGGTGAGTTTGGTCCATATTCGTAGATATGCGGTCCAGTGAATGTTGTAGAGTTGGCTGATCTCTTTGCCATGCGGAATTTGAGAAATGGCTCCGGAATACAAGCTCAGTTGCTTGATAATCTTTTGACCTTCTCGGCCGGGAATCGCGAAGATGGGGAAATGACGGTTCGATCGCCATGCGCCCCCGTCGCCGACATTCCATACTGGAGAGTCGCCCTCTTGTGGCTTGTTGGTGGAGTTGTTCGGTTTGTAGAAGATGAAGGCTTTGACAGGGCCTTGTAAGGCGGAATTGAGGTATGCTTGCGTGCAGTCACTGCTGAACCACGGCGCAATAGCAATGAGGTTGAAGTTGGCCGGCGGCAAATCCTTTCGGCGTGTGACATTTCGCGGTATTGTATCGTACTGTTGCACATCGCAGGATGGGACTGATGTGATGTCGGGGACGAAGAGCAGGCCCTGGATCGAGTCGTCGTAAACGCCGGTATTTCCAGTCGACAGTGTGGTCAAGTTCTTGTCAATGATTTGTTCGTACGCCAGTTGACTCTATCCAACACCGAAAGCATCAGTACTGCGGGCGGAGCGCTGCTATACGCGACAGGCTATGAAACAGAGAGGGTACTTACCGTCTGCTGTGAAAGGTTCTTAGATATCGTCGAAGCAATAGTCCCCTCTCCATTCCAACCCGGATTGCTGAATAGAAAGCTGTGCCAGCGTCAGTTGTGGACGTCATGTCGCATTCTGGGGAGATTTGAAGCGATCACTTCTGGTAGCCGAATGACCAGAAGGGGGGGGGGTGCATTCAAACAGGAGACGAACATACATGTTGTTTTGAAGGTCTGTGAGCGCTGAGCCAAGAAATATGTTAGCCAATGGTCCGCATCCGCAGTGAGAGACGTCGCAGTCGAGAGAACTCTATTCTCCAATTGGGTCTCAAGAAGAAAGGTGTTGGCAGTCCAGGGCGACATACACATTCTATCTTCACCTCATGTTTCGCGTTGAATAGCAAGCGAATGACATTGCGGGCGGCGCGGCACGAGGGCGAAAAGAAGTTTCCAAGGAAAGAACTGTTCGCAATGACGGTGGAGAGGATCGCAACGATGGCGAAGGAGAATGTCAGGCGGCAGACGACGTGCCGGAGAGACGGAGCGTATTAGGTAGGGCGAGAGCGCGAGGTGGGAGGTAGATTATAGTTAGGTTCGGCGGAAACGCAACTCGACGTATTGGTGCTCACAACGTCGGCCGATGGGGAAGGGGAAATGAATGGAGCGTCGAAGTACCGCGCCGGGTATCGGGGGTTCTAATGTCAGCCTTCAGGTACCTACAATACTCGAGTTTCGCATGCATGCATCCCACCATAGAATGCAGCAGAAAACAAGTATATATGTACTCTTTGCCTTTTGAGTTGTGCAATTGTACTCCGTACTTGCAGCCAGACCGTGGAAGGCAGCTTTTTACGGCGCCGTTGACAGCCGGAAAATAAGCAAAGTCCGGCATAACAACGGGCACAACGGTCCAACGTCCAGACTCCAGACTCCAGGGTCATCGACGTCGACTTGGTCTGTGCCCACTGCCGTCCTCAGCCGGCGACGAACCAGGGACTGGCGCTGACTGCACAAAAGTGGAGAGGTTTTCGTAGGAGGTACGTACTCCGTACGGGAGTACCTAACGTTATGTAGCAGCGGATCGCACAAAGACTTTCACATTGCGACCAGATTGGGGGTTCCTTCCGCCTCTCCCGCCTCTCCCGCCTTCCCGCCTCATGTACCTTCGGTGCTCCTGCCTCATGCCGCTGCTCACTCAATAGCTCCATGCGAGCAGGGAACCAAGACGTCGAGTCCGCATGTCACGATGTTTTCTAGGGCCCGCATCTCTTGTCCATGATACCGTCACGATCCCTCGTAGGAATCCAGAGTTATACAGGCACGCGGGCACTGGGCAGGCACGCACGCTGCGGGCGGGCAGGCAGATCAACAAGCGGGGTGGCCGACTGGCTGGTTCGACCCAAACTCGCAAACTTGAAAGTTGACACGATCCTGCTCGCGCGCCCCTGTGGAGTTCTCTGCCATCTTGGGATATCTGGACGGCTGTCGTGGAGTCAAATCTCTGTGTTGTGTTTTTTTCAAACATGAGACTTGCCGCTTTCATTCTACATACCTTCCAGTAGCACCGACGGGACCCCTCCTGACGGTCCGTTATATACCAACACGGCCGAGTCTTCTCTCTCGACGGAAGCCGAGGTCACTTTTTCGTATGTATGTACCAGCCGCAGGGAGTCCTCTTCGACGGAATTGCCGTTGTCGCTACATTGCCTATTGCTCATCGCGCTCGTAGCCACTGGCCCCTCTGACGATCAGGTCGTGATGCTCGGGTCGGGTCACGGCTAGTGCACAGTAGCGCCGTAGACTTGATACTGAGATGTTCAACGGAGGATGGGTAATTTCCCCGAATGGGCGAAGATCGGTTCCTTTGGTCTGGTCTACTAGAGGTATGTATGATGTATCCCTACGCACTGCATATCCGGACAGATGATCCGTTTTGTCGACAATCTGAAAAATGCGCAGTTCGAGAAGGTGTCGGCAATGTCGCTTCATGTGCGACCGCATTCGCCATTCGCAATTCGGACCGGTGAGAATCCCGCGCTCAACGATTGGTGCGGCCGGGAAATTTCTCAAAAGTATGGGCACTCTTCTCTTTGAATACAAGCTCCGTGAACTTCCTAAAAAAACTGAGCGCAAGTTCAGAAACCACGGTACGAAGTACATAACATTTTCGAGTCACTCGCTCTCCATTGGGTGTTGTTTCAGCATTACACATATCGTTTTGTCTTTTTTTTGCAGCGCGCCTCCTCTGCTATGTACTTGTGCGAATCAAGCTTTACATATTCAATGAAGATACCTACATACCGCAGGTTTTAGAATCGGATTTAGGAAGCTGTCCCGGTGCATGCATGTACAATGCAGGGCAGGGGATTTAACCCGCCAGTAGGAGCATATGAGCTCGGATCAGGAATCCGGGATCCCGAAGCCCGGAGCCCGGATGGGGGCCGACGTGTAGGACCTAGAAAGCTTCTTTTTCTCTTGCTGGTTCGTCTTAGCGCGGCTGTCGAGGATCCTTGGGTGGCGATGGACGTTGTACGCAGCTTGCACTACTTTCCAGTTCATATTCTCATAAACTTGGGAGCCAGGGCAATTCCTCACTCTGCCAAACTTTCGTTGCACGAAAGAAAGACACCAAACTTTTATACTACAACTCCGTACGTACCTGGGTACCTCTCTGGCCTACCTCGCCGGCCCGACGAGTCACGGCACAAATTCCCGTGCAAGGTTCCCACTTTGACGCGTCACCGTGTAGGGTAGTGCTTTGGATGGGCACGCTCTCACGTCATGGCATAGAGGAGGATTGTAAACCATGCATTGTTTTGAGAACACTGTTAACGTTGTATTCACATCGAGCTAGGTGTCTTTTCTCTTTGTTTACTTACGTACAGACAATCCAGGATGGAAGTGGTGGCTTGTACTGTTGTACATACGCATGAGCGTTGATGGTGCATATAGGAGTCATAGGACACGGTTAATGAAGCCATAATAAGCATTTCTCATTTGTAACATACCACAATCTAATTTTACGTAAGGGAGGTTTGAGCCAGTAGAACGGGTTGTACATTCAAATCCGTAGATAGAAGACCAGACGGAAAGCATGCGTATGTTTGTTTAGTAGTGACGCAGAAGGTGGAATACGAAGACTCCTTAAATAGGTCTTCCGTCCACAGCAATATTCAACCTGCACGTCGTGAAGGCCGTTATCTTTGCCCTCAAGCTGCCCAAGTCCATGAACAGAAGACAAAAAAAATGCATGCAATATCCTACATCTCAGTCGCCAAAGGCAGTTGTTTTCGGTGTGGTCTCCGGCGTCAGCGCCTTCCACCACGTGTGCTCGCGTGGGCACAGGTTATGTCGTTAAAAGCGGAATTTTGCCAGAGGCACGGCTCCGCTACCAG
>SRPN01000300.1:0-29413 GCA_018360045.1 Claviceps capensis | reverse complement strand
AAGAAAATTGAGTCCGCCCAAAAACTTATGGGGCAAAAGTGGGGTAGGTGGTATGAATAGAAATATGGGGTGGTAGAAATAACAATACTCTAGAAATATGGGGTGGTAGAAATAACAATACTCGTTGATATACCTGGTATGGCCTGCCTATAGGTAAATGTTAAAACCCAGTTGATTGAAGGCAAGGGCACGACGGGAGCTCCGATTGAGTGAGTACTGAAATAGGTAATGAATCAACCCGTGTCATTGCCTACAGTTTACTACGTACTGGCGGGCGTTTCGATTTCATCCACCCCCTCCTGCTGAATCGCCCGTCAGCACTGATCTCATCATCTTAATCTAGATAATGAATTGAAGACGACACCACTGGCTGTCTTGTCAGTCTGTCACTGTACCTATGGCAAAATAGAAGGCGTATTACGCGAACTCGAATCCTCGATGTCTGCTCGTCTGTGGGGGTGCGGGCAGGGAACCCCGGCCGCCATTTCTCCGACTACTCCGTACATACCTTTTTACGGAGTACATACAACAGCTTGGAAAATGCATGTGATCACCGATTCACCACAGGGCCAAGTGGATCGAAGAATGGCCTGATGGCGGAACGGCGGGACTACAGCAAAAAGTGGTGGCTGAGGTGGACGATGGAGTTGAGAGGTTAGTGGCCAAGGCTCGCGAGGCTCCGTGTGGGAGAAAAGGCAAGGGTAATTGCAGGAGAACGAAAGTACGGAGTAAAGGATGAAGATGGATCATGGGGCCAGGAAGGTAAGTTCGACGTCGATCGCAGTTCAGCAAACTACTCCGTATCCATGTCGCAGCATACAATGTACGGAATCATCATGTAAGTATGTACATACTACGGAGTACATACATACTCCCGTAGCAGAAGAGATAAAGGCTCGGCACATCACAGCACCAACATGGGTGGATGATTTGGGTGTGTGGGGATTTCCGATTCCATCAAAACCGTCGATGACACGCCATCAGCAAACGCAAAACGAAAACTGCTGTGACCACTCAGCTTGTCACAACTATCTGTGATCCGAACAAACTTGTACGGAAGGTTCTTCATCCCCTTAATCCACCAACAACATACGGAGTACGTGCCGTGAAACTTGGCGGGTTACTCAAAGCGCAATGGAATGGAGACCGCCACAACATTCGACAAATGCGGCCAACCGCGGGCTTATGAGAGGGTAAGCCATGGGAAGATGACAACGCGCCACAACGACCTCAGGCTCGCCATCTATGGGGTACGATTGTATCATGGTCATTAACAAAGCCTCATCGGCTTCCGACGGGCCAGCGCCGCGCATTGCGGGTCCGAAACGACTCAAACGAGGCCATGTGATGGCGTTTAGAGGATAAGAACCAGTCCACTCATCCATTACAAGTACTTTGTTTACGGAGTAGCTCACCCCAGATGCATACATTCCATGCTGACGGGTGGAGGCTAATAAAACAAACCCCGGAGCATGTCAGAAAGCCAAACCTCCACCTCCGCAACGTCCGCCACGCCTTTGACTGGATGGAAAGATGGAAATCCTGGGGAGAAGTGGATAAGTCGGGGTAGCGCAACGGGTTAACGGTCGAGAGTATGGGGTTTTGACGTCACAGACTGGGGAAAAAGAGGAGGTATTTTAGCCGGCCTCCGTTGTTTGCCTCTTTTACCCCGGATCCCAATAGACTGGGACTAATGTAGGTATGTACATATATGTACACACTTGGTAAGTTGTAAGTCAATGCCATGGCATGTGTCGAGGACTCGAGGTTGCAGTTTTCACATTTAGCTGTCCCGTTTCCCCTCAGATTCTTTGCAGTCTTAGATGGTCATCCCAGTCCGATGCTCTCCCCCATTGTCTGTCCGAGACATATCTAAGAGAACGAACACACACGTGTAGGGATCACAATTCGATAGGATCACAGAAAACGTCAGAGCAGCCATGGAGAAGAAAGGCTCGGATGAATACGGCGAGACATCGCGCGATGAACGAGTTCAGCACGGCAGCGACACACATTTACATGGAACAATATCAGGCACCAGCCGACGCAACTCTGCTGCGCTTAATATTATCGAGAATCCGCTTAAGGTGCGTCTTCTCGTCCATGTCCGGAGAAAAACGGTAGCTTATCAGAAACCTTACAGCGTCGCACTGAAGAGGAAGCCGTCCAAGATGCGCATGCCTTCGCCGATGCCCACGGCCTGTCGGAGCACTCTGAGCTCTTTGGCCGAGCAGCTCTTATTGCGCGCGATCCGGAGCGATTCGAGATGATCTCGTCGCTGCACGAAGATGAGCGCACAGCGTTGATCTATGAGCGCGGTCACAAGTGGCATGGCCCTTTTATGCTCTGGTACTCGATCGGGCTGTGTGCTATTGGTGCCGCTACCCAGGGATGGGATCAGACGGGCGCCAATGGCGCGAATTTGTCGTTTCCCGAGGAGTTTGGTCTGACGGGCGAGGGCAAGAATGAATGGATCGTGGGACTGATCAACTCGATTATTTTCTTGACGGCCGGTCTCATGTGCGTTGCGCGTCCCCTTGGGCCTTTGCGAACATTTTGCCTCCTTGCGGACACACGCGAAGCGCAAACACCACCAAACATCATGATTACGGTTCACTGACTATTTGACAGCGGCGCCTTCATTGTCGATCCCCTCAACCACTATCTCGGTCGCCGCGGTGAAATCTTCCTCACGGCCGCATGTCTTACCGCCACGCCCATTGGCTCAGCCTTTGCAAAGTCATGGCAGGGTCTCTTTGCGGCGCGATTCGTCATGGGCATTGGCATTGGCGCCAAGAATGCCACTGTGCCTATTTACTCGGCCGAGATGGCTCCAGCGCGAACGCGTGGTGCTTTGGTCATGTTCTGGCAGCTGTGGGTTGTCGCAGGTGAGCATCCCATGACATGAACAAGAAGATGACTGAAAAAAGAAAGACAAGAGAGACTGAAGGAACAGGAAGAAAAGAGGCATGAGATGCTAACTTACACCTACTCAGGCATTTTCCTCGGCTTCGCCGCCAACGTCATCGTCAAAGACACCGGCAAAATTGCCTGGCGCCTACAATTCGGCTCCGCCTTCATCCCCTCGCTCATCCTCATGATCGGCATCTTCTTCTGCCCCGAATCCCCCCGCTGGCTGATGAAGAATAACAAGTACGACATGGCTTTCGCTTCCATGCTGCGCCTGCGCGCGCATCCCATCATTGCAGCGCGCGACTTTTACTACTCACATGTTATTTACGAGGTCGAGAAGAAGGAGACGGCCAACTCGACTTACTTTTCGCGAATGTGGGATTGTTTCCGCATCCCGAGGATTCGACGTGCCAACTATGGAGCGTCGACGGTTATGATTGCGCAGCAGATGTGTGGGATTAACAGTGCGTTGCTTTTTATTCTTTTCTTTGCTTCCTTTTTCTTAGGGAGATCGCCGAGCTGGGCCTGTTTGTGTTTGTGCTACCATTGCCGTATCATTCTTCTAACCGGTGAACAACAGTCATTTCATTCTACAGCTCCTCCATATTCGAGAGTGTCGGGTACAGCAAGACGGAGGCCTTGTACGCATCGCTGGGTTACGGAGCCGTGCAAGTCGTGGCCACGATTCCGACGCTGTTCCTTATTGATACCAAGGGTCGCCGGACCCTGACCATGATTGTACTGTCACTTTCCTCCTTTCAATTGGCAGACTATACATATTCGCAAGCTAACATGTTTTCTTCCGTGTAGACCTTCCCCCTCATGTGTATCTTCTTACTGGCGGCTGGCCTGTCCCTGCTTCCCAATGGCGCGTACCACATTTCGCCGACAGACCTGGATCAGAATCCCGCGGGCGACTTTCGGTCTCGAGGGGCGCGGATCGGACCTGTTGTGCTGTGAGTTGCTAATGTTCCGTATGGATCTAGTCGCCTGTCTACCTAGTACTGACTGAATTGCTACTTTCACAAACTTCTAGATTTGTGTACCTCTTTACTATTTGCTACTCTCTCGGGGAGGGTCCCGTAGCGTTCCAGTACTCGGCGGAGGTATTCCCAACTATCCAGCGTGAGCAGGGCATGGCATGGGCCGTCTGCATCAACAACACTTTTGGTGAGTGAGAGGCGTCCTTCCTAATCATGGTAACTTTACTCTGCATTGTTCTAACCTCTGGGTCAAACAACAGCTGGCATTCTCGGCCTCACATTCCCTCGCATGAAGACAGTCATGACTGCTACCGGAGCCTGTACGTGAATCTGACCCTGACCTGGGTCCTCTTTCGGTCCTCAAACTACCGAGCACGCGTAACTAACTGAAAACAGTTGGATTCTATGCCGGCCTCAACCTCATTGCCTGGGTCATGATATTCTGCTTCGTGCGCGAAACGAAGCAGCTCACCTTGGAGGAAATAGATCGTACGTTCAATCTTTACTTTCACAATAACCCGAACCTCTGAAAATAAAGTCAAAACGGATGAAAAGAGAGAACGAGGAGCATCTGCTAACCCATTTCTCGAACAGAGGTCTTTTCCGTGCCGACCAAAAAGTTCCTCCACTACGAAACAACCGTCTGGCTGCCCTGGTTCGTCAAGCGCTACGTGCTCATGCAAAAGATTGCGCGACCACCGCCTCTGTTGGAGAAGGCGGCGAGGGAAGATGATGTCAAGGCTGCCTAAAGAGGGTTCAGTATCTGGACCTGAATGCGGTGTTTTATTTTATGACTTTATTGATCAAGTAAATGCGGTGGGAGGTAGTGCTGGCGTTCTGCAAGCACAGATTCTTTTGATGGTTGCGTGTAATGAAGGATGGTTGTGAACATGTTCTTAAATACCCAGGTAGAGATTGTATATCATGATGCGGATCGTATATAATGTTTTTCGGTACATATGCGTCCAGTCGTGGCGTGTGATTTAGCGTACTTTAAATGTACAGGAAAAAATTCCAATCATGCAATCACTACAGATGCGGTAATGATATTTGTTGCGACAATCTCATCCCATCGGCCCGCACCGAAAACACCGCCGCTTCGAATCGGCCCCTTCTCCGCTGAAGCCATTCACAGTGACTTCAACCCTCCAAGCTGTTCTGCAAACACTCCCACCCATACCCTCATAACCATTACCCAATTCATTCATGACCCCCTCTCCTCGTACGACGTAGGCCCGTCATCATTTCCTCCCATCCGCATCCCTATTCCCTCACCGTTTCCGCCCTTGGTTGCCTCTCAAACCTTCGCCTTCGAACTCGCCTTCTTCTCCTCCCCCCCTATCGAAACACCCTTCTCCCCCGCCGTCCCCCCCTTCGGCTCATTCTCCCCATCTCGAGAATAGACTCCCCCCTCCGCTGAGAGCGGCACACTCCTCGCTCCGTCGTCCTTGTAAGCACCTGGTTCTGCAGAGAGGGGTACACTGCGGCTCTGCTGGTTTTGTGTCTGGCCGTGGGTTGGTGAATCTTTTGAAGGGGAGGAACTGGAGTTGTTGGAGGGGGACATTTCTGAAGGCTGTCACAGGGTGTTTTGTTCGGTTCTGTGGTTGATATTTTGCGTGTGGTAGTCTTTTAGACTTGAGTGCTTTGGATTGATGGTATGTACAGTAATTCAGAAGTGGCGAATAGTGCTTGGCTGTTGGTGAGTGGTGAGTGATGAGTACTGCTCGTGTCTGGCTTGACAAGTTGTGAGGAAGATAAGTGTGATGTGTGAGAGCGTAGTGTCACCGGTGAGAGCGATTACCTACCGAGCTGTGAGTGATGATCGCGAGATGGCAAGGTCCTTGAAAGCGTCACGGTGAGGTCATGACACGAAACGCCATGCGATCATAGACTTGCCATGTGTCGCCCGCCCCACCATCTGCCCCGAAATCCGGATTTCGAAAGCGATCTCGAACTACCTCACCTAGGTACTTCACCTCTTACCGGTAGATCCAAATCGAAATCCCCATCCAATTCTAATGTCTCTTCCAACTTTGACCGTTGAAATCCCATTCTTAATCCGTTCAGAGCATGGCGTTTATTCCATTTTAGTTCTAAGTCTGCCCTAGCATGATGCTTCCCTTCTCCTCCATTCCGATTCTTGTTGGCGACTCATCGCCTATCTAGAAATTTGAGCTCAAATCGATAGCACTTATTTCAAACACAATCCCATACACTGCCATGTTTATCTGCATTATGCCCTAAAACACCATCTACATGCATCACTTCACCTCCCACGTAACATGCCGCCACCCCCCCACATTCAACCTCCAACTCTCCACCACCTCCTCCACCGTCTCATCCGTCACAAACTCCTCCAACTCCCCATCAGCATCACGCCCCCCAATCACCCACTCCCTCAACCGACTAGCCACATCCTCCCCACTCTTCGCCTCCGTCTGCAAAGACAGAATCAGCTCCTTGCCCTGCTTGAGGACCTTCTCCGCGCACGTCTGCAGGGCCTTCAATAGAGAGACCACCTCCTTGGGCAGCTTTGCACTCTCCCCCGATCCACCTCGCTCCTTTTCGCGCTCGTTGAACGCAAGAATCCATGTCGTGGTGAGGACCGTGGCCATGGCTGTGTCGCGAAGCATGGCAATGTCGTGATAGGATCTGAAGACGGAGAGGAGACCCTGGATGGTATCGGCTGAGCTGGGCACCCCATCGAGTTGGCTGGTCAGGGAGACTTGTACGGCGTCGGTGATTTGGCCCAACACGGTGGCATCGGGGAGGGGAGTGGAGGCCTCTTTGCTGGCACATAGGGAGATGAGGGTCGCGAGCAAATGTGTTGTCTTGAAGTAAAGCGCTTCACTTGTTGTGCAATGTTCTGTGGCGGTAACGAGAAACCCGGACATGGAGTGGCTGAGCTGGCTCATCATTTCCACGACGAATTTGTGGTCAATGCCCTGACTCACAGGCGTGGCCTTGTAGAGGGTGGGCGGCCTGAAGGTGAGAATGTCGTGGAAGGCTTCGCTGAGCAGAGATAGATGGATGCGCGTGTTCTGCTCTTGTTAGTCTCTGGGCTGCCATCTCGGAAGAGAGGGGTTGACTTACAGATATACCGGGCCCTAGACGCAGACGCTCGTGTAACGGTGTCGATGCATTCGAGCCCCAGGATGGGAATGACCCGTAGTCAACAGCGTGTCTCAAGTCGACTCCGTCATTCACGTCGCCTGATGTGTATTGTTAGCAGCGCTTCTCTTCGTGGGCATCATATACACGTACAAAAGCGTTCATCGATCACAAACCCGTCAAAAGATTCACCCAGCAATCGGTCAGACCTGGCCTCTTCCACCAAGCTCATGGCCCTGGTGCACCCAAAGCGCAGGTTGTGAGTGTACTTTGGCATATCAATGATACTGGCATAGCTTCCCGCCTCGAATGCACTAATCAGTGTTCTCGGCATAGGCGTCCTAAGAGAATTCGCGAAATGCCCGCGCAGTGTCTCAATCAGCTCCCAGCCCCAGTCATCTGAAGAATCGAGAATGACGGGAGAAATCGTCGACAATCGATCGTAAAAGATGGGCGCAAGACAATCGACAACGGTTCGCTTCACGCCCAGCTCCTGCCAGATCTCACGACATCGATGGGCTGACCCGAGGAGAAGATGGAGTTGCACGAGGACCAGGCATGTCTGGCTGTGCTTGGGCGTGAGAAACACCTGATTCTCGAGGATGAGGAGAGCCCGTACGAGAAATTCCGTCTTGGGGGGTTCCGAAGTGCGGTAGCCTGGTTGTCCGCAAAATGCCATTTGAGCGTTGCAGAGGCTTGCCACCAAGGCTAGCTCTGGCAGGATCTGGCTCTGGACGGGCCCGTCATCCCTTTGCTCCTCTAGAGCTGATGCATATTTATACGCCTTCAAGGCTGCGGATGTGATGATCGAAAAACACGAATGGCAGCACTCTGTCTCAAACACCGAGTCGCAGACCAGGCATTTGGATGCCGAGACTTTGCCAACAACTTGGCTCCGTGAAATGGGGCAGGTCGTGACGAGATATTGCAATTTCAAAGAGAGAAGACGGATTCTGGCCGAAATCTCTGGATCTGTGGCGTTCTTTGCCAGGTCCGGCACGTGTGTGTAAGCCACGTGCTTCATGCCACCAACGTCCAGCCGCTCCACAAACTCTTTAATATCGTCGAAACACGCCATACTTGTCCCCTGATCCTCAATATACAGCAGAAGGTCCTGCAAGCGCGAGGATGATGGCTTATCATCACTGTCCACATCTTCCTGGTCACTAGCTTCGAGTATAAAGGATGAGGAGACTTTTGCCAGGAGAATATTCCTCTTGTAGATGGGCTTCAGGCCTTTCGTTTTGGCAACCCTGATCAGCAAGTCCCGTAGCTTTGCAACCACTCTGTTCCTCCCTCGTCAGTTGGCTGTTTCCAAGCATGTGTCTCTGGTGCGGGTTGGTGAAAACAAAAATGCACACACGTACCCTGCGTCGGAACTCTTGACTTGGGCAGCAGCCTCAAGAAAATGTCTCCAAATCAACCAGTCACACGCCGTCAGCGTCAGTTCTCCATCTTCTCCCACATCCGAAAGAACTTCGTAGCACAAGTCGCATAATGCCGTCCACTTTTGAGAACTCGTATACTTGGCCGCAACCCGCTGAAACAGCTCTTTCCTCCCCTTTCGGAACTGGACCAGCGGGGAGAACACCGGACTCTCGATTAATTTGTTCCAATCTTCGGCAGTTCCGTGCGTTTCCACAATATCGTAGAGCAACAGGATCTCCTGCTCAGACTGGATTCCTCGCGGGGGCATTCCATCCGCTGTCTGTGACGCGTGCGCCTGCTCAGTGAGTTGGGCAGCGCGCTCGATTTGCTTCTGTGCCAACATCGAATACAGCTTCTTCTTATCGGATGATGCTTGGTCACTTGTCTAGGTTCATATGTAGTCAGTGGATTTGTCGGCGTTTTCAACACGCCCCTCCTCCACCCGAATGTTAAAGCGTCACCGGGCCTTGAGGCTATTCAGAAACATACCGCCAACTTGTGGGTAATCACGATATTCCAGAACATGAATTTCCGATCCTGGGGAAAAGACCTATCAATGATAGCAGCGATCTAGCACATCGTGTAAGCCCGAGAAACATTGTCTTTCACTTCATTTAATGTTCCGGGCTGCGAGTATAGCGCCGTCCACTCAAAAAAACTCACCTGCTGCGCGCCATTCAAGTCCCAGTGCAACAGACAAGACTGCAAACATCTCGTCGCCGCGACTTTGTCCTTGGGCGCCGCCTTGACGGCCCTCACCCTCAGCGAGCCTACCGTCTCCGCAAAGGTCTCTTCGGGGACGAGTCCCACCGTGGCCCAGTCCAGCAGATCAATGGCATCGACGTCTTTGAGCACGATGTCTTCCTTGACGTACTTGTCGATGGCAGCCACAGCGACAAACTTGGCGTTGGGGTCATCTAACTGGCTTTCCGCGCAGATTTTGACAACCTGCATCCGCACAGATTAGACCAGTAACTAGGGACGGCGCGCCAGTAGTACAAGGGAGCAAGGGAGCTTATAAGAGGGCGCCATGATTGCATTCAATGGGGGTGCGTGGCATGAAGCTGCTCACTTCAAAGTATGGGTCGTTGGTCGTCCGAGCCCGTTGCTGGGCTAGCCGCATCACCACCGCCCAGTTGCCATCTTGAAAGGCAGACTGCAGCTGCAGATCGGTCCCGTTTCTGAGCCGAGGGCGTTGGCGCATCATTGCATGTGAGAGAGAAGCCGGCTTGGCCAGGACTCCGGGAGTGGGATGTTCTTGAGTGAGGATCTCGTGAGAAGGAATTCTGCGGCTGGAAGCGCGTACAGACGGGCGTGGCGCTTGCTGTCTCCAATGGCCATGTCGCAGTCTGGGCAGTGGGAGGAGAAGGACAGTGTGTATATCCGTTTCACACTGTACCTCACATGGCGCGTTTTACGGGAACGCTTCCACGGAGGGCATTTCTTCCAGGCAGCCACGCCTTTGTCAACGGCCGAGAAAGCCTATCTGACTACGAGCCACGAAGTTCGAAACGCCAGGGTTTACACATGTCCCTCTTTGGTGCAGAAGCGATGCATGTGCCCAAGTTGGCCAATATCGGCGACACCCTTTCTTTGTGCTTCCATCCCACGCTTCGCTGAAACAAAAAAACAGTCCTTGGACGCCGTTGGAATCCCCCATGCTTATTGTACATGAATTTTTCAAGTTACCAGGCCCCTTTTCCCATTATAAAAGCAACATGGTATCTAAGAAGATCCTCTCTTTGAGTTTCTCGCCCTCGATGGGCAAAAAGAAAACTCCTTGAAAATCTATCGAGCTCCTCGTATCCAATTCTTCGTCATCATATTTCAAGGCTCCCTCGCTATTCCTATGAGCTACTACTTGCCCCATTCCTGCGCGTCTCGTTCTACACAAAACGTCAGCCTCGCGAAAAGCCATCATCAAGCGCATCGAGGACTTACCCAAGCAGCCTTACAATCCTTATATGCCCTGTATAGTGTTAGCTTTCCCTATTGTTGACTCGAGTACTGGTCCACTTCGCCCCTTTCAACAACTCCTCATACAATATTCCGATAGCAGAAGCGCACCACGTACTGGAAATAGTCGCTGCACATGGACTTGTCGCCGTCGTTTCGAAATAGACATTTATAGCTACGCTGCGCTGCTTCTTGGCATGGGTCGACGAACTTGCTATGTGATTTGCTACAGGACAAGAGTACATTAGCGGGAGGTACAGACGGATTCGTGACTCGTTCATGGAGAGAATGAAACGGGTTAGATGCGGATAGGGACGACGCATACGTTTCAAACTTTCTTTTGATCTCCTTGGAGAACAGGTCCTTCGGGTCCTTGGCGGGATCTTGGTCTGGTAAGGATGGCATGGCTGAGCTCGTGTGTGGCTGCGATCCCTTTTGAAGCTGTGTTTTGCAACTTGCATTCAATTCAGGTCAGGAACGGTGATGTCGTCAGCTGTTCGGGAGAATTTCGGTGATAAGTGGGGTGTTGGATAAGACTCTGGAGGGAAGCTTCGCACTGTCTGGATCCACACACAATACGGCACTTCGCAGCGCTCAGTGCTCACCACTTCACGACAGATGAGCAGCGGATGAAGTCATAAAATCAAGGCTCTGTGAATATTATACACTAATCTTACAGATTTCCCAGAGTTAGTCTACAGAAGCGGTTCGTCTGAGCATCAAGCAGGTAGTTCCCGCCCAGGTTCATGTCTTCGTTTGAAAGGCCCCCCAAAACTCCTGTCTCCCCCTCTCCGCTGCCCTCCTATCCGCATCTATCCGTAACAATCCGTCCCGGGCCAACTCAATCTTCCTCAGAGTCTCGCGACTACAGCACAACCCCACATCAAAGTCCTTCAAGTCCTCATCGCCCATGACGGCCAGCGCAGCCAAGCCAAGGTACGCATGGTACAAATCCGGGTATCCCCCTGCGTATTTTGAGAAGCCGCCTGTGCAGTGCTGTGTGATGTTCAGAAGATAGGCCCTTGAGGGCGCGATATTCACGGCGTGGGAAGCGCGCATCATCTGGCAGAATTATACGAAATCAGTGAGTGTGAGATATTTTAGAAGACCAACAGAAAGTCGAGGACCAAAATAACGTACCGACAGTGTACCTGCTACCCACCAGCAATAGCATGTGTCCGCCTTCTTGTTCCATCGCCCATTCCATCCTACATGCGTGCAGCCGTCCTCTAGGGTCATTGCACCTAGCCCGGTCTCGACGAAATTCTCCTTGTCCTCGCTGGAATCGGCATCTTCTTCCTGCTGAGCGAGGTAGCGGAATTGCCTGTGGACGAGGAATCGGATCAGAGCTGTCCGATCAGGAACGCCCCTTTCGATGGCGGGGCTGCTGTGTGAATGTGTTGAAGAGGGTGGGCGATCAAGCATGTATAAAGCACCAACGGCACAGTACGCATATCCGGCTAAAAAGGGGGTGCAAAGGGGCAACGGAGAAGAAGTGTAAGTCAGCTCAAGGTCTTGATCTATCAGGGTATATGGCTCATCGGTGGTCGCTACGATACTGTCACGTACCATGGGCTTCATGATCCAATGCCTCTGCCACGCCACCATCGTACGTCTATGTCGCAAAGTAAGTTTGCGCCTCAAAACTTTGACAAATCCCGTCAATGGTTCGAATTGTCCACTTTACCTGCGTATGCCGAACATGGTCAATCATCCCCTCCACATCAACATCTTCCTCCCTTTCCGCCCCATCATCATCTTTCTGGGCTCCCCCCCCCAGCATCCAGCGAATACAACTCGCGAGATAACTGTGCCTCATGTCCCTCCCCCCCACAGGCTCTCCCTCCCACAGCACCTGTCCAAAACTGCCATCCGGTCTCTGCAGCTTCTTCATCCAGCGGAGCAGCTTTTTGCGCTCCACACCAGCAAACGCAGAGGCTGCCTCGTCATCTGTCCCTGCCGCGAGGCCCAGGAGGAGGAGCGCAAAAAACGTGGCAGCCAAATTTGCTGAGCCCTTGTGTGAGTCCTGCCCGACGAGCATGTGTGTGGCGCTGCCGCAGAAGCCCCCTTGTGGGTGCTGTAGGCTGAGAACCCAGGTGCGAATGGAGGAGCGGTCCTGAGGAGTGAGGGGACTGGAGAGGAGGTCCAGGGCGGAAACGATGAAGAAGGCAAAGGTGAGGCGGCTGGAGTCGTTTGCCGTGTAGGGACATGGTAGAAGGGAGGCGAAGCATCTTTGCCAGTACTTGACGTGTTTGACTTTGTCCAGGGACGGGGCCATGGCGGGTGAGGGATGATATGATGGAAGGAGGCTTTCCGTGAGTGGTGAGTGATGACCGGGCCTAGATGAGCTGCGTATGGCGTTTTGAGTTTGTTGTAAGTTTAAAGCCGTGCGCAATAACAAGAGTGCTCCTAATCTCATGCGAAACGCGGTGTTGCCGCCGGCTGGAGTTTGGCAGTACGCCGTTGACCCCCGCCAGTAGCGTCGCCAGAATGATGCAGCTTGAGCTATCCACCCCACTATCCGTATGTATGTATGTTTATTCCCCTTTCGCCCTCTGAGTGCCCCAACCACATTCCCCTTCCACTGACGCGTCGGCGTTGCAACCCGAGATCCGCGCCTCCAATTGTCCGCCTTTTGTCTATCGTATTCACGACGCCATCCCGCCCTACCCCCTATCTACTGAACGCTGCCCCTGAACGTCGCCCGTCCATAACCTCCTAATAGGCCATCGTGCCTAAATTTCATGTTCCGCTGCATACGAAACCCTCGGCGATCGATCCAACGTCCAACGGTGCAGCCACAACCAAAACTCACACTAACCTCGAAAGCCAATCCCGGCATACCTACCTACACTACAGTCCACACTGATTAACCAGCCCTTGCTGCAAGTTGCAACACCGCCAGAGAACGTCCACCACCTGCATCACCTCACCCAGAATCCTCTTCTGCAGGAAAGAAGGAAATCAACAATAGACAAAAGCAGCTCTCACACTCTTGCACAAGAACCGCAGCCAATGGCCATCATCACCTCCAAAACACTCATCATCTCCATCTCCCTATTCCACATCGCCCTCGGCGTCATCTTCATCACCAACCCCCAACGCATCCCCGACCAGATCCTCGTGCAAGTCCTCGGCCAGAGCATGGGCATCGTGAGTAGTTATCCCTCTCCGTTCCAAATTCTCGTGCCCTCTCCGGTTTAACCGCCCGAGTGGCCAGGCCTCTTTTCCCTTTTCCCTTTTCCCTCTGAAGCTCGCATCTTCATTGCATGCGTCATCTGGATGTAAATTTGTCTGCTCACTGTTTTGTGTGCGCGATTGTAGCCCCATGCTCGAGGTTTCGATGCGCAAAGCCATTCACTGGCCTTTTTGGGCGCTGTGCTCGCATTTCTTGGGTTGAGCGACTTGGTCAGCTTTTCGATGCCGGAGGAGTTGGGCGCGCTTTATTACTGGGGGACGCAAGGTATGTATGTTGCATTGTTTTGATGGTTGAACTCATTGCTATGCTTGGTGTACTTGTGTGCAGACCTAGCGCCCATGCAATGTGTTGCCCGTTCTGTAGAAAACTGTCATCAACTTTCGTTCTTCCTTGACATGTAGGGAGGGGTGTTGCCCCCCCTAAAAGATGTTATATCCGAAACCGCAACACACACACAAGAAGACACCCTTGTATATCTTTTGAGATGCAGAAACGTCCGCAACTAATACCTTTCGCAGCACCTATACGAGCCCTCTTCGCCATTCTCGTTACAAGCTACATTTACGCCTTTGGCCCCTCGTCCCCGCTCTACGGCGGCGCCACGCATCTCACCCGCGGGGGCCAGAACCCATCTTACCACCCCGCTCGCTGGGGCGGCGACGCCCTCAAGAACCGCGTCTTCTTCTCGTTTGTGTTTGTTGAAATGATGGCCTGGTTTTGGGTCTGGGTTACGTTGCGGGAGGAACGACCTGAAGTGGTGGAGCGGATGAGGAGGAATGCTCGGAGGGAGAGCGCGAAGCAGCGTGAGGAGTAGGGCATGTCGATGGGAATAGATGAAGGATTGCTTTGAATGTGCATAGAAAAGACTACATTGGTTGGCCTGGGTTGACGATTGGATAGTTTTGGGCTCCGTTGCAGGTTACGACTTGGAGCGCCTTGCTTTAAGAAGTCGCAATATACCCCTTTGCCATACCTGTCTTCGGACAATATGCCCGATCCATTCCTGGTGATTGGCACGAGAGTGAAAGAAGCCGAATAAAAGAGAGCTCAATTCTTTTCAAATATTAACTTTTTGGGGTCCAAGTCTCCTGCCCTGGCCCCTCTATCCGATCCCCCGTCCTAGAACTACCATTGAAGTACAAATAGTTGTGCATAATTATCGTATACATCGAATACACGGGTATATTCCCTCCTAAAATCCTGCACTCCTTAAATGCACTCCTTAAATACACTCCTCATCCACCAGAAGTCCTGGCTTACTGTTATACAGCCCCAACAAACACGCGGAGGAAAAAAAACAAAGGAAATAAGTAAGTAATGGGGATCAAGCAGAAGGATCTATCTATCTGCAACGTCAGACACGCAATGCATGCGGTAAAAGAAGCGAGGAAAGACAAGAAAAGATGACAAAGACAATAATGAAAGGAAAAGAGAAAGAAAGCTCGACAAGGAAATGAAATGAACAAGAAGATAGTAAGAAGACGACCAGCAAGAAACTCGCAGATTGTACGAGGCCAGGACATCTCTCCGTCCGTCTTGGCTCAATATTCCTCTCCAATAGATATATGGCGCATGAAAAAAAAAAAAAAAAAAAAAAAAAAAAAAAAAAAAAAAAAAAAAAAAAAAAAAAAAAAACACCTACTCCAGATCAAACCTCGCATCTTAACCAATCAAGGCTACTTGCTCAGTACTCGCAGCCACAACCTCTTCTGCAGAAGCCATCTCCGTCCCCTCTTCACCCTCTTCCACCACCACCACCGACTCCTCCTCCAAAATCTGCTCCTCAATAATCTCACCTGGTCCCCCCACAATAGGCTGAAACGAATCCACAACCTCCTCCACCAACTCCTCATCAACTTCCTGCACCACCACCGCCGCCACCTCCTCATCCTCCTCCTGTATCCCCGGAATCTCACCTGACCGCCTCCCGAGCGCTGACCCACTCCCACTCCTCGAATGAGAGCCCGCACTCGAAACACCATTCCGGCTACTATGATGCCCCAAGCTCCCAAAGTTCAAAGACGGGCCCTTGAAAATATTCCGCTTGCGCTTTGCAAATAAGACCCCCGAGGCGAATGGGTTCGGTGAGCCAGGCGTCCGCCGCTGTTGATTATTCCCAGTCGGCATGCCCTCGTCGTAGAACCGCAGGGGTGCTGGGACGGGAGACCCGCGCACGAGGCGGATGTTGGAGGGGAAGCCGCCGGCTGTTGGGGTAGCGGGGAGGACTTTGACGGAGTGGTGCGGGGACTGTCTGCGTCCGTGGGGGGTCTTGCAGGTAGATACGGAGCCGGTTGAGCTGGTGGAGGAGGCTTTGGAGTGTGAATGGCGGTGGTGGTGCATGGATCGGATGGAGGAGACGGAGGAGGAGGTGGATTTGCGGCCGCGTAGACCGGCGGATGATCTTCGGACGGAGGATCGAGGGGTATGAGGCGCTGGGGATAGAGACTGTCGTTTGTAGGAAGGGGATGTGACGATTCTGGGCCGGAGAGGTCTCGAGGTTGATGGCGCGCGGAGAGATGATCCGGAAAAGGAGGATCCGGAAGCTGTTCGGCCTGGTGTGCCGTTGCTGTTGCCGAGACCGGGGCCGCCGCCGGTGCTCAGTCCGGGAACGACACTCGGCACCCTGGCGCGACCGTTGGAAGATTTGACTCCTTTGGGAAGAGACACCGTGGGCTGTGAGCTATTGACCGAGCTGGTTGTTGGGTATTTGCTCGTCTGTGGCCGGGGGCTGGCGTCTTTTCTACTGCTGTTTGAGTGAGAAGAGTCTTTGTGGTGCAAGTCGGGCGTGCTTCGACTGGTCTGTCGCTGATGGCCCTTTCTTCGCTTGGTGGTATTCTCCAGGAACCAGTGTGACAGTGTCTTCCAGTGCGCCAGAAGGGCTTGGCTGGGCTTCTTTCTCGTCTTCTGTTGTCCGTTGAGGTGCGGATGGGAGTTTGGTGCCGCTGTATGGCTACTGCTGTTCATCATGTCTCCGAGAGTTTCGGAAGTAGTGACTAAATGCAACGTCGATCCCCGTGATCGAGCACTGCGAATTACGCCTTCTTTGGGTGGCGGGATCGGTCGACGATGCCGGGAGGTCGAGACGGACCGGATGGAGTCCTTGTCAATCGGCGTCGGGGGCATGTCGTCGTGAGACCGTGATGTCTCGGGGAGTAACGGCAAATCCGTCACGGTAAACTCTCCATAGTGGGCGCTTCTCCGTTCGGATCGCCCACGCCTTGAGCCATGTTCGCTGAGTCGTGGAAACTGACCCATCGTTTCTTGGGTGAGGCTCTGGAACCCCGAGTTCGTGCGACTAAGTCGGCCAGATGCAGTAGACAACCTTCGAAGCTCTTTTTCCAGATCCTTTTCTTGTCGCTTACGCTCTCTCCTCTGCATCTTGCGCTCCTCTTTCTCCAAAAGTAATTTCCACCAGCCAGCCAGCGCATCGCACTTTTGGGCCAACACGCTCTCAATCACTGCATCAATGTCCACACCGGCGCTCTTCATTCGGTGCAGACAGTCCTTTTCCAGGTTCGAGGTAAAGGGCGGCTGCGCTTTGATATCAAGAATCGCTTGCTGCGCTGGCGCATGTTCAGCGAGGAACGGATGGGCCAGGATATCCGCAAAAGCAGGCCGAGGCAAAGGTCGTTTGGACAGCAGCAACTTGATTAATGAAAGCGCATCGGCGGTGAGATGGTCGGGGAATTTGGGATCCTCTGTTAAAATCCTGGTGCGCGTGACGTTGTCGTCATCATCGTCGAATGGTAGCTCTCCGCAGAGCAGCGCGTACAGAATGACGCCCAGGCTCCAAACATCAACCTTTTCACCCGCATACTTTTCTCCTTTCAACATTTCTGGCGCGGCATAGCATATCGTCCCGCAAAAGGTCTGCAGATAGTTCATCCGGCCCTCATACTCTCTCGTAAAACCAAAGTCGACGAGCTTGACATTCTCATTCTTGTCGAGTAGTATGTTCTCGAGTTTCAGGTCGCGATGCACGCATGACTGCAGATGGACGTAGGAAACGGCCCCGACAAGCTGGGCGAAGATCTTTTGGACCTTGGGAACAGGAAGAGGTCCGCGTTCGAGTAAATGATTGTAAAGCTCGTCACCAGAACAATACTCCAACACCAACCAGACCAGATTCTCCGTGATAATGACTTCGTATAATCTCGCAATATGGGGATGGACGAACTGGCGATGATGATGTATTTCGCGGGCCAAGTTGGCGTCGTCTTTGTGTGCTGATTTCAGAACGACCTAGAAAAAGGATTACCAAAGTCAGCTTCTCAGACCCAGCAACATATGCGCAGCCCATGTTCTGCTACCGTATTACTACGATCGGGCAAGATCAGTCGTACCTTGGAACCATTGGTAAGTTTGTGTGTTGCGAGATAGACCTTTCCAAACGAGCCTTTGCCTATTAAGCGACCGAGGGTATAATTGCCGACCGACTTCAAGTCATTACCGGAGAACTCGCTGCAGAAACTCGGGAATTAGTGATTAAGTCGAGGGTAACACCGCGTGTGGAACGACGAGGACGACAGGCGAAAGGAGGAGGGGCCAAAGAGGGTTCAACGGTCAATCGGACGGCGGACAAAGTGACAACATACTCCAACAACTGTTGATACGAATTGGCGAGCTACAAACCCAAAAAGAAAAGATAAAGACGTATGTCAGCTTCAAGCGTTCTTCATCTAGCACACGACGCGACATGTTCCAGCTCGCCGAGAGGTGGCACACGATACCTTTGCCTTGCGCGCATGCAAGTCCGCCACCCCCTTTCCCGACTGCATGGCGTCGAAGCGCACCAACACTGCGCGAACAGAGGCAGCCGTAGTCAGATGGAATCAAATTGGGCCGTCATTTGCGACTTTGGGGGGGGGGGGGGGGGGTAAATGCCAAAAGGGAAAAGAACGGGGGTTGTTCGTCGACAATGGCGGCCGTCGGCGTCGTGGAAGCCGCGTGCTTTGTAGTGTCGAAAGCGGCAACAGACCTGCGGGTCGAAAAATAGCAGCATCCGCGGATTTGTAGATTTGTAGATTTGGGGGTCCAGGACTCCAGGAGTCAGGACATTACATAGCATCATTTGGTCGTGTGCCTGATTTCACCGCGATTCCACTCGCGGGTTCAAGAGTTCTCCAACGTCGCTGATTCGACGGGGTCCTTGCGCTGGAGCCTGGGTGCAAGGCGCGGGTAGGGGTGTTTCTGAATGGCCAGACTAGGCAGCCAATGAGAGGGGGGAGCATCTGGCGCAACATGACAAGGGGCCAACGGCAACAGCCCCTGCTCCCTGTGCTGCCATGCGTTGATGCATCCAGCCAATTAGACTGTAGACCGGTCTCCGCCATTACACACAAAGTGACACAATCATACGGCAGCAACCAAAAAAGAAAGAACAAGGTCTTCGTGGTGCATGAGGCCAAACTTCAATTCGTACTTCATCGTCATCGAACCTAGCCCCAAGCCCACAATTTTAAACAAACAGGCTCTTTCTCCAGCCAGATCACATCTTGATATCAAGTTTGCGCTTTGCCCTGAAAAAAATCACGCCACCACAATCCGATGAATTGTATCAATCGACAACGCTCTAATTATCATTTTCGCCCCTGATCATACAAAGTTAGGTACCTCGTTCTTGATACACCCCGTCTCCTTTCCCCACCATCTCATAAAAAGTGAACTCCCCCGTGACTCCCGAGTCCCCCGTGTATGCAAGCCCGCCTCAGAAATGACATATCAAACAATGCAATACGCGCCCTTTCTACCCAAATCTGTCTGTACATCATCCCGAACAACCCCCGCGTTTCTTCTTTAATTAATAAGATACAAGGAGACAATGATCCAAGAAAAAGAAAGAAAGGGAAAAGAAAGATAGAAGAGAGGATGATCATAATAAACAATAACAACAACAACAATGAGATCGGATGCGGTCCAGCCGGATGAGACTGCATCGTAGAATTCTTTTTTGGACGTCATCGAAGTGATAAGAATGAGAGAAGAAACAGAAAAGCTCACCTCTATCGCTTCCGCGTATCTCGTCCCTTCTTCTTGCTCTTCCGCTTGTCCTTTGGCAGCTCCAGTTTCGTATGCTTGAGCTCTTCCGCCATTACGGAGAGCATGTATTCATCTACATTGCCCATGCGCACTCCCCACGCGTTGCATTCGATTTCGCCGTCCTCGTCTCCGGCCGGCGTCTCTTCCATGTCCAGACCCCCCTCCAGGACTGACTTGCCAGCGGTGCCGGCGGGGGTACCTTGCCGTGCTGTCGAAGTCCCCGAGGCTGGACCACTAGCTTTTTCCGTAAAGTCGGCATCATCGGCTTCAATTTCCCGCTCGGCCACGCGAGCCGCTGCAACATCTTCTCGATCTTCGGCCTGCTCGAGCGCTCGGCCGACTCTGCTTGTATCTGGTCCACCGAGGACTCTGTCCAGCGCGGCGTCAGCGGCCGCAACGCCCTCGCTGGTGAAATCGACCTTGTCTTCTAGTACATCCCGGACGGAGACTCTATTGAAGTAGTCTGTGGTGAATTCTCCCTCTTGAATGACAACGTCATCGAGCATTTGCTTTTGTGAAGCCTTGCGCAAGATGTTGGCTTCGATGGTGTGCTCGCTGACGAGGCGGTAGATGTGCACATCGCGGGTCTGGCCGATACGATGACATCGATCCTGGCATTGCTTGTCCATTGCTGGATTCCAATCTTGGTCGTAAAAGATGACCGTGTCTGCACCGGTCAGATTGATGCCCAAGCCGCCAGATCGTGTCGACAGTATAAAGCATAGGATTCTGGGATCGTTGTTAAACCGGTCTGTCAAGATTTGTCGCTGTTCTACTTTGGTGGCGCCGTCTAGTCGTAGGTACTTGTGTCCGTGAATATTCAAAAACTGCTCTAAAATGTCTAAAACCTTGGTCATTTGGGTGAAAATAAGCGCGCGGTGACCGCCTGATTGTAACTTGCGGAGCAACTTGTCCAAGACTTGGAGTTTGCCGCAGTCGTATTGAAGCAGTCGCTTATCGGGGAATTGGATGCTATGCGTCATACGAGCTTCGTGCCAGGGATCCGCAGGTGGCTGCTTCGGAAGGAATGGTGCCCATCGCACAGGTGCGGAAAGTTTGATGTCTTCATCGGTGAAGGCTTGTACGCCCCGACGACCAAGGAGAACTTCTTCTAGGTCTCGCGTAACCACACGAGGCGTAACGCAAGAGAATTTGGAGATTGTAGACTTGAGATCCTCGGCTCTCTGTACAATCGTGGGAGTAAGTGCCCGAAGGCACGCCAAGTCGCCCTCCATCCAGGACATGAGCTTTTGTGGAAGTCGGGGCTTCGGCCGGCAGGGACGCATGTGTGCATCAATGGAGACGAGATTAATGACATTTTTGCCGTAGATAGGGCGCTGCTGGCGGCGCAGGGCGTTGAGATAGACGCAATGTTGCAGCTCCTCGAACCGACCCCATCGTGAGGCGCTCTCTAGATACGAGATGCTGGATTCTACCGACGAAGGATCGAGTAGTGTAGATGCTGCCTGCGCCCGCATCTTTTGCGTTTCTCGCAAATCCATGAGCGGCCGATGTAGACTCAGTTGTGCCACACGCTCAGCGATGACACTCGATAATGACTCGTGCTGCGTGGGCACAAGATTGAGGATTGCCAAGTTGACGGTTTTCATGGGAGGGACCTGAAGGAGGCGACGTATTTTTTTCTCCGTGAATTTGTACTCGACGGCAACGGACTTGGCCATGCGGAAGGACGTCATGATGGGACGATCGATGAACAGATCGGGGTGATTGCAGACTTTGCGTAGTTGCATCAGGCAGTTGATGATGGACAGGTAGTTACCGGACGAAAGAGTCTCCTTGGTCTCAGACCGTGATAAGAAACCGTCGTAAAGCTCACGTTGTCGTTTGGATAGGCGACAAAACTCAACATGCTCATACTTGGCTGGCATTTGCTTTTCCACGTCGGCCTTGAGTCGCCGAAGCAAGTATGGCCGCAGGACTTTGTGTAATTTGGATATGATAGCTTTTGCTTCCTCATCCATCTGATCTCTCCCGCTCTCCAAAATTTGGGACTCGGGTTTGTGAAACCAGTCCTGGAATTCCTGCAGGTCTGCGAAACCACCCACGCCATTTTCAGCAGGCATCAGGAAGAATAGTAGTGACCAGAGCTCCGTGAGATTGTTCTGCAACGGTGTACCGGTAAGCAAAAGCCGGGCTCGAGTGTTGAAACCAAGGAGCGTTTGCCACCTTTGCGACTTGAAATTCTTGATATTGTGTGCCTCATCGAGTACCATGAAGTGCCAACGCCGGCGCTTGAACACTTGCTGGTCCTGCAGCACAAGCTGATACGATGTAATGCAAACGTTCCAGATATCATCGTTGTTCCAGCCTTGGCGCTTTCTCTTCCGCTCTTCCTGTGATCCATAGTAGGCTAGGATCTTGAACCCCGGACACCACTTCTTGAATTCCATTTCCCAATTGAGCATGACACTTGTCGGAACAACGACCAGGTGCGGCCCCCAGGCATGATGATGGCAGGCCAAGTGAGCGAGGAGTGCAATTGTCTGGATGGTTTTGCCTAGACCCATTTCGTCGGCTAAGATGCCATTGGTGTTGTTGGCGTAAAGCCCCGCCAGCCAGTCTAAGCCGTCATGCTGGTATTCACGCAAGGTACCGCGAAGAAGGGACGGAATGTCCGTTTTGTGAGACGAGGATAAGGATTGCGGCGTCTCAGCTTCGCTGCTGGGATCTTTTGTCCCGGCGAGTTCCGAGACTTGCATCTCGACATCTTCCGATCGCGCAGGGGAGTGACATCGTGGAGAGCTTGTTGTGTTCACAGCCAGATCCGAATGTGTGATTGGCAATCGCTTCGTCTTGGTGTTTGCGTCGACATATTGTGAGCCGGACTTTGAGTCGTCGCGTGAGTCAGTCATTGAGGGGCCAGCATTTGATTCATCACCTTCCCGAACTTGGCCATTCGCTCTTGCAACTATCTTGCGTTCCGCTAAACTTCCTTGGTGACCCGAGTCTATCGCAATTTCGCCCTCGAGGACCAACCCATTAGCGTGAGGTTCCTGATCCATGCGACCGTTGGTCAACAATTGTTGTGTCGTGCCGATAGCGATTGCATCACCCGGGCGAGTCTCTTCACCAGCATCCTCCATCACCGTGTCTGCATTTTGAGTTTCTGCGACGATCGCGTCAGGGCCCTCTGCCTCAACTGCCCCCTGCTTCATTTCTTTAAGCTCTGATTTGTCAAAGAATAGCCCAAGAAGACCGCTGGCCTCCTCGTTATCCGACTCATCGTCAGCTTCATCATCATCATCGGCTTCATCTTCAGAAAGGCCGTCATCGTCGTCATCATCGCTGCCCATGTCGCTTGAACCCAGATCATCATCCATATCAATTGATTCGTCGCTTGTTTCCTCGTCACCACCGATAGCATCGACAGCCGCGTCACTTGCGCCAATGCTGGCACTTGTCCGTGTCTTTGTTGCTGAGTCGAGATCCGGCAGATTAGCGTATTTTGCCCGCAATTCTTCTTGTGTCAGACCTTCATCTGCAATCTCTTTGGCGTCGCTCTCATCCTCGTCTTCGTCTGAAGTTGACATGTTGTCGCTATCGGGCTCAACACTACCACCGTCGCTGTCGGAAACACCTGCGCCAGATGCTAGGGTGATGTCATCCATGTCATCCTTGGAGACGGCGCTATCGCCATCGCTCAGATCATCGAATCCATCATTGTCATCATCTTCACCGCCATCGTCTTCCTCATCTGATGGTTGTTCTGAGTCGAGACCACCTCTTCGAGCTTGCAGCTTCTGCTCAGATAGATTGACCGCCTCATTGAGAGCTGCCTTGACTCGCTTCTGTTCCTCCGCCTCCCACTGCTCTAACCGCTGACGATTGACTTGAGCTCGGACATTCTCCCAAGTACCAAACATGGCGCGTGTCACAAGCCGATATCGCAGAGCCCATTTCTCCCTGGCTTCGGCTTCCAGTTGCTCGGCTGATTTGGGTTGTCTGCGCACCCACTCGTCTCGACATGCCTCAGCAAGCTTCTTGGCTGCAGCACGATGTCGTTGATGCTCTGCAAGCATAAGCCGACGAAAATTGGCCATGGCTTTCATCATGTGATCGTGCCGAGACCATTGTCTAGGTGCTTCTTCCTCGCCCTCGGGGGCAAACAGAGAGCAGCGTCCAACAGATAGTAAGCCTCCAGGTTCAACCTCCCGCTCGATCCGCAACGTCGCGCGAGCATCCCGCAGAACAGATTCATCGGTGAAAGCAGGGCCATCTTCTGAGGCAAACAGCCCTCCATCCTCTACTGCAATTGTGCCAGCTTTATTCCAAAAGTCATCGAAATCGGTACCAATTTTGGCTCGCTTGCGGACCTGATCCGGGTGCACCAAAGGAATCACACCGGACCGACTGACGCGAAGCTTTATCCGGGCCGGCTTTCTATTTTCATGGTTTGATAGGTGTGTGGAATCGTCATTCACGTGTTCAGCCTGTTCGTCTCGCGCTGGCTCCCAACGCGATGAGCGTCGCGTCCTTCTGGAATGTCTGAGGGGTTGAGAAGGGGGAGATGGCGAATGACGACGTAGGGTTCGTGGCGCGCTCTTGGTGACTGAAGGTAGAGGAGCTTTTTTCGGCACTGATTTCGTTGCTGGCGGTTTTTTCTTCGAAAATCCCGATTTATTGCCTACTGTCTTGTTTGACGTGATGCTATGTTTGTTCGATCGTGGCGGTGAGCTGCTCTTAGCACCGAGAGAGCCTCGCGTCAGTCGTTTCTTACTCGGTGGTTGCAACTCGATCGGAAGAGTGTTGATTCGACCAGACTTGCGGCGGCCATTTTCTTGAAAGGTAGTTGGGCCGTCGGCGACAATCTGTTTCCACGGGGGCGATATGGGCTTAGGCTTCCGAACCGAGCCAAGTGCCGGGGGTGGAGTGCATTCTTGCGTACGACGTCTCTTGAAAGGTCGCTCACTTTGTACTTCCGGATCGTGGTTCTGACCGTTTGTTCGGTTCGGCGTGTGGCCGTTTGTTTGATTAGGCACGTGCCCATTTGCTCGCAGTGGCGCGCACGCAGAGGCTTGCACATCAGCTTCTGATAGATCAAAGAGTCCATCTGCTATGTCCTTAGAGGGCTTCACGACGATTCGATGTGAGCCATTCGCGGCGATGGTGATTCCGTTGTGATGAGGATCCTCGTCGGCCAGATGAGCGTTGGAAGACGCTGTCTCGGACAGCATGATGGCGTGGGGCCAGGAGACGCAAGTAGGCGTGAGCTCGGCGAGAGCAGCATTTGAAGAGTCGAAATTATAGTCTACAGATGCGTAGCGTCTTAGCGGATATTCATACAGAGTTTGTACATGATCAGCGGCCTGTGGCGCGAGCTGCGGCAAAATTTGGGCGTGAATGCCGGCTTGTTAGCAAAACTTTTGAGATGGGGAGAAACTGGAATCACGCATGACATGGGACAGTTGCAGCTTCGCCAGTCACAGAGCGCCCTCAGCCTCCCTGGCTGCAGCCTGGCAGCTGGGAGTTGGCTTGCCTGCCAAGACTTATTGTGGGTCCTTATGTTGATGCTCCGACCTTACCTAATCGACATCATGTTCATTCCAAGGGACGCTAGTTGCCTCAGGCACTCACATGACATTGAAGGCCCGCCAAGTTGCAACGACTTCATAGGATTGCCAGAGCTTGCGACACCAACTACAATTGGGCGCCGACGACGTCCTTAATTGACCCAAGGTGCGACCCGTATCTCACTGACTTGTCCAAGACTCTTCTTTTGCACGAGTACAATACTGCTACGCTGCCGATGCTAACTTCTCCTCCTTTTCAAGATGCTCTTCCAACGTGTTATCCGATCATCCATCTTCCACTCGAAGGTTGCGACGCCACGATGCCTACCTATGATCCAGCGCCGTACCTTTATGCCCGCCGGCATGTATGACAAAAAGGTCATCGAGGCAAAGTACCCCTCACGCCCAACGCTGACCGACGCTGAGGATCCCGATATGGTTTGTCTTCCATCATAGTGCTCGTTACTGTTGCAAGATTCATGTGGGTGGTGGCTGATGCACCCACAACAGAACGGCGGCTACATCAACCCTCCCCGAATCAAGCGTCAATTCAGAGACCCGTACGCCGATTGGTGGGACCCCCAGGAGCGACGCAATTACGGCGAACCTATCCACGAAGACAATGACACTCTGGGCATGTTTTCTCTATGGGAGTATACTTGGACAACGCCACGCCAAGCGTTTCTTTTGCTTGGAATCTTTTTCTCATCCATTGTGGGCATTCACGGCGCAGCGTCATTGTTTTACCCCGATCGACCCTCGTACCCGCGGGAATTCGAGGGCGGCCTCGAGCGAGAATTAGGTGGACCTGGAGCAATGCGGGTATGGATAGTTTCTGAGAAGGCCTGAGCCGCGATCCAGTCTCGCATTGCAGTCACTAACAATTCTTCTCGCAGGCACGACGGGCGGGTGATGCAGACCCCTGAGGATATGAGAGGCCGAATCTAACAAACTCCGAGACCGTGTTGACCTTGATGTGTACATAGAAGATGCGTGGAAAAGGGGGAATTCTGCAAACAGGGGCCTGGTGTAGTTGCCAGGCACTCTCGAGTCTCACCAATGTCTTCCCCCTCCTGGTGCCGGTTTCCTTGAGCGAAGTAGCTCAAGTCGCAAATTATATTTCTTTTGTTGCAGGCAAAATGCCATGTCCTTCCTAACATGATGCGTGCACGTGCCGCCGAAGAAACTTGACTGGCGGCAGCAGCGAGTGACCTGGTGACAGGTGTTCGATCCTGTAGCGGCTGCTCAACCCGTAAAACGGCCATCGAGACCCAGTGACCTCACGCGTGCCTGCATCTCAAAGGTCATTTTGTCTTCGGGCCTTGTCTGGACCTCGCTTACAATTCCTTCTTTTAGCAATCCGTCGATCTTGAGCTGGCAAGAACGCCATGCCGTTGTCCAGCCAATCTTGGCCTGTTGGTTGTCCCTGGCTTGAGCTAAAGCCGCAATGAGGTATAGATACGGTGTTGGATAGTTTGAGACTCCTCTGGGCAGTAGACCGGATGAGCCAGTTCATCCACGAAGACGATCGGCTTGGCAGAATACACCAGCCTTGAGCAGCAGGTGGTGGATTGAAACTGTCAATATACCCACTCGAATCTACTGGCCAAGATGCGATACGAAGATTGGGACGTCTTACTGTTTCCAAGAGACTGCAAGGTTCCTCTGAAGGAGTTCAAAGTAGCCTGCCACGTCGTGCATGATCCAGGTAGAATTGTCTCATCATTCTCAAGCCTTTCGCTACATCTTTGCTGATTATTTCTCGACACAAATATAGAGTCTCGTCAGCTTTCCAGTCCTTTCGGCCTACCAACACTGTGCTGTTTTGTTCCGAGCCTACCTCAAGGATCGCCATTTCAGGTCTCGATCCATTCCTGGACCGCGCCGATTGTGAGCCAGCTTGCACAATCATACAGCCAGCACGCAGAGAACGTCAAATTTGAGGCTCGTCTGTTTGTTGATGGAGCACTTATGGCGTAAGCAGTTTCACATGATTTATGTATTCACTCACATACGCGATGATCAAGTACTCAAAACATCCAAGGTGTACAACACTAAGCAAGAAGAGCGCGTGGCCGCACATCATCTCACACACATGGGGTAAGCAACCATCGGCCAAGTCTTTTTTTTTTTAAACTACGAAAGGAATATACTGAGAAAGATTGTTGTGCAAGCTATTTCTCCGACACCCGAAATCGAACCCCTCGTATTCCCTAGCTTCAAGGAAGAGATTCTCCGGCAGGATTGGTGGGTACCAGCAGATGACCTTGGTCGCATCAAGGTCGTGCTGAGTGAAGGCTTTCTCCGAGATTCGATGACCAACCCCTTTGAACGGATAAAGAACATCGTTGCCTTCTCATTCCAGCACGCTCCTCAAGGTACGTCGCCATGCCTAGAAAGATGAAAAAAAAAAAACAGCTGCAGCCTGAAATCCTACGCTCGTCGCGGTATTAACAGTTTACGTAGAGATACTGGAACAATCATCTATCGCATGGCCTAATCCATCCATGTGGCGCAGTGCATCGTATGCATCACAGTTGGAAGTTCCAACACTGCAGTGCGACGACTCTGAATCACATGCTCATTCCCCTCGACGTCACCATATCGCTAGTGGACAGCCCATGAACTATTCTGGAAACTGGACGGACCCAAAATTGCTCAGTGGCAACAGGCGGGCGACACTACCAGTACCAAACAGTGGCCCAGTTGCTTATTCCGGCTTGCGTGACTCGGATTGGTATGGAAATTCGTATCATGAATACTTGAAAGTCATGGGCTTGGGCATGGCCGGAAGTCTCATGCGCAACGATATCGCGCCCAGAATTGATCGGGTGAACAGCAGCACTGACACCAGCATGCCGGACTACGTTGCTATGGGATCCGGTGGCCAGTTTATGGACGATGCGCTTGCTGGTAGCTTAGCTCAAGACGCTGGAGAGAATCCAGCAGCGAACCTGAAAGTTCCCACAAACACACCCACTGCAGCACGCCATAACAGCCGCGCGGAAGAAGGTAGGAGTCGGGCTATTTGAGTCTTCACAGTATACACAGGGCTGAGTCAACCATGTGTAGTAGTAGGTTTTCCGATGATCACACACAACACATCACTGCCTTCGGATATTGCAGATTCTCTGACCAACTCCTTGCTGAACCAGCCGATGCCGATGAATTTCCAATATACAGAGTCACACGCGCCCGCCGCAGAAGTGAAATCTCGGAAAGAAAACCGTGGCCAGGCGCGCACCAAGACGAAGCCAGCAACGGGGCATCCAGCGGGAACGAATTATTATGAGCATCAAGACTTGCGACGCGTATCACAGCAATTGATTATCCCATCCGGATCAAGCCTTCCAATCGGAACTGTTGACGCAGGAAAGACAGGCATAGAGAACTCTACCCAATGCTGTGAGGCCCGGGACTGCGCAACCAATGAAGGCGATGAGACGACGATCAGGATGACTTCGGATAAAGGCGCGAAAAGAAACCGGACTACTTTTACCCCTGTGTCTTCAAGGATTCTGGACGATGAAGACGAGCCACGCCGAGCTAGCCCAAGGGTTCGCATGGCATCGTATGCTGAGGATGATGTTGCTTCTACTAGCGCCACTTGAAGGTTCACAGGCCATGCTACAGGAAGTTTTCATACTGACTTGCATTGCATCGTATGGCTAGGCGTACTAAGTGTAGTGATGGATGGCTCAACGTCCGCCGGCTGTTGTATTTTATAATCGGCTTCTGTGGACCTGGAAGCGCATGTATGTAGCACTTTGCTTTTGAATCGATTATTCACTTGCAACAATGTATTATATATTATGGGCCAAGTGAGCCGTCATCTCTTATGTACAAAGGGGGTGCTACCTTGATGTGATTCGCCTTCTATTCATTGTTTTCTCGTCGAATCTTCTTATGCTATTGATGTCGCAGCTCTAGCCCCCCCGGCACCCTTTGATGCCGTCTCCATGTTGGCGGCCGACAAGGCTGTTTGTATATGTTGGCTGTGATTCTTTAACGATGGTCGCTGACGACATCATGTTCCAGTAGGGACATCATCTCCAGGACGACTAGCTTTACAGTTTCCGACTCATACTCATCCTTTAAGCCTTCTCGTTCCCTAAAAGACCAAGGTCGTTCTCGATGAACCAATTGAAAGCAGCCGCTCTCGCGTCATCCAACTCCACGGATGGTCCGTCGAGCCTCAACACCATGCCTCGGCCCGAGCCGCCTCCATCCTGGGGATTAAACACAGGCCAAGT
>SRPN01000030.1:0-120954 GCA_018360045.1 Claviceps capensis | reverse complement strand
CAACAGCAGCAACAGCAGCAACAGCAGCAACAGCAGCAACAGCAGCAACAGCAGCAACAGCAGCCACAGCAGCCACAGCAGCCACAGCAGCATCAGCATCAGCATCAGCATCAGCATCAGCATCAGCATCAGCAGCAGCAGCAGCAGCAGCATCAGCAGCAGCAGCAGCATCAGCAGCAGCAGCAGCATCAGCAGCAGCAGCAGCATCAGCAGCATCAGCAGCAGCATCAGCAGCAGCAGCAGCAGCAGCATCAGCAGCATCAGCAGCATCAGCAGCATCAGCAGCATCAGCAGCATCAGCAGCATCAGCATCAGCAGCATCAGCAGCAACAGCAGCAGCAGCAGCAACACCACCAGCAGCAACACCACCAGCAAATGGCAATGCAGAGGCAGCTGGGCAATATTCCAGCACAAGTTCTCCAGGTAACGCCGCAAGAACTCGCCAGTGTCCGAGCACAGCGTCCGGATTTGGCGTCTTTGCATGACCAACAATTGCGTCTTCATGTGCTGCAAATGAAGAAGACTTCATGGCAATCTCAACAGCAGGCGCAAATGCGAGCACAGGCATTGCATCATAGTCTTCCCCCGGGCCAGCCGCAAACCCCTGGACCCCAACAACTGGGCGGTCAGACTCCAATGCAGATGCAGCAGACTCCTCAACAACCCAATCGGACACCCACATCGCAGACTCAGGCAAGCCCACCGAATGTGGCGCAAACGGCTTCGATGCGATCTGCTGCGCAAAGGCCACAACAAAAGGGTCAGGCTGCAGCTTCTAATACTCACCAAGCTCGGGTGGTTAATACGCAGCCTCAGCCCGCCAAGAGCCTCAAACGACCGAATCCGGACGATGCTGCAGACACTCCCTCAATGCCGCATACTGCTCCTCGGCCTGCCCCACCGCCTCTGTCACAGCCTAGCCAACAGATTCCCAAAGGCGTACCTACTTTGTCGCCCTCGCAGCTTAGCGCTCTCGGTCCAGCGGATAGGGCTAAGTATGACCAGTTGGTGAAGCTTCAGGCACCGCCTCAAAACCAGGGCCCGGTCGTTGTGAACAATTTGCAACAACCCACCACCGAAAGTCTCAACCGGCTACGCGCCATCATGGTTGAAGAGCAGCGACAGGTCGGCCTGGAGGAGATGTATGAAGTTCGTATGAGCGCGCAGGAGCGTAGTGAGACGGGCGCCAAACTTCAACGCATTGCTGCAGAGATAAACAAGTTTAGCCGTGTTTTGACTAGGTGGTATGCGCTCACTGGTGATGATGTGCGAGCCAAGATGTTTTTCAGAGCTGTGAGTAGAGGCCTTCGCGCACTGCGTCTATACAGAAATACCTCCCATGTCTTTCATTAAACAAGTGTCATTTGATCTGAGCTTTTCACTGACTGATTCTATGCAGCGACTACGGGTATTGAAGCAATTTGCAAATGAAGACGATTTGACGAAAGTCAAGGAGACACTGAGCATCCATACAACAGAGATTGACTCGACTCGAAACATGTTGGAGAGCATGTACTATGATTTGTCAAATAGCGCGCTGCCACAGAACAGGGGCATGTTGAAGCCGGGGCAGCAACCCGGTCAAGCAACAAAACAGATGCAGAACCAGACTCCAATTCAGACGCCGATTCAGACGCCGATTCAGAGCCAGAGCCAGAGTCAGAAACAGGGCCAAAGCCAGAACAAGAACAAGCCGCAGAGCAAACCGCAGAATAAGCCGCAGAACAAGGGGCAGAACAAGGGTCAGAAAAAACAGAATCAGAATCAATCTGTGCAATCGGCGGCACCTCAGCAGCAACCGCAGCCAATACCACAACAGCAGCAGCAGGCGCAACAGCAGTCGAATCAGCAACAGCAGCTGCCACAGCAGCTGCCACAGCAACAGCAGCCGCTGCAACAGAATTCGCAGGGTACACCGGCACCGCTGAATGCTGCCAATTTGGAGAAGAATTCGCAGGCGTTGAAGAGCCAGCAGCAAAAGTCGGGCGGCAGAGGTGTCCAAGTGCCTCCTGCACCGACGGTGGCGCAACCGCCATTCTCCTTTGGGGCGTCATCTCCTCATGGCAACCCGAGCTATATCGGCAAGCCAAAGGACATCAACCTCCAGCTCCCCCCGGCCCGGAAGAAGGCCAAGCTTTCTGGGCCGCAACCGGTGCAGACACCGCAGAGCGGTGCCTCTCCATCGCCGAAGAACGCAACAAAGAATGTGTCACCAGAAGTGCGACGGCAGGAGCCGCCCAAGCCCGTCTTTCTTTGCAAAGAGCCAGACTGTGACATGGCCGCGTTTGGGTTTCCCAGTGATGAGGCTCTGCAAAGCCACATCGAGGAAGACCATATCAAGCCAAGAGAGGATCCGCTCAAGTTTGCCAAGGAAAACTTGGCCATGGCACTCGGTCTGGAGCTGGATGGCACCCTTAAGAAGACGTCAACCTCGGGCGAGGGTGCGGCAGGGGCAGTGACAGCGACAGCAACAAGCACAGGTCTGTCCAAGCAGGGCCCGGCGCCAAGAGCTATTGCGGCGGCACGGGGAGTGCCAGGGTCGCACGATGCCGCGTTGAAGAAGACGACGGGGCCCGTTTTGAGCAAGGGCGCGAATGCCAAGGCCACCAAGCCGGCGGCGGATGCTATTGACACGACGCGGGTGAAGAACAATGTCTGGGCTGGATATACGATTGACACTCAAGTGCTGCTCAGCAAACTTGGGTACGAAAACGGCCTGCCCAGCTTTGCGAGCGAAGCAGCCGCCGTGTACCGATGTTTGACACCCAACGACACGCCCGAGTCCAGCAAGGACAGTGGAGTCAGCGAGCCCAATAGCGATATCTCAGAGGGAGCTGCTCTCGAGATTGATATGAATTGGCAGCCGTTGGATGCCGACCTGGTCTTGAATCTTGACCATGCGGATCTGGAGGGGGGGGACTGGGGCGACTTTGATCCCGAGGCCCTCTTGAATCCCGATATGGGCGTACCCGACTGGGACGATGATGCGGATTATTCCTCAGCCTACAATGTGGATGGCAACAATCTATCGCTTGGCTACTGAGTTTGCGTCTTGATGTGCGTCCTGAAGTGCTGGCAGAATTGTCGGGAAGAGAGCCTGTAGGAACTGTTATTGTTGTGTTTTTCGCATGGTGGGCCTCGGGCGAGAACACAAAGGGCTTTTCTTGTTGTATGTTTTGATCACGGCAAGCGATGATTGATGAATTTCTGTGTGGATATTGTGGTGTTTTATATCGGCAGCCTTTTTTCCCCGGTTTGGTTTTGGTTTTTGGTTTGGTTTGGAGAGGCTTCAAAATGCAGGATATTTATACCCGAATAACGGTCGTCAAGGTTTTATTTAGCATATGGGCAAGGAAGGGTTTATTTTATACATGGGAATAATGTCGCCGACGAAACGGGACCAATATTTATTTCTCTTGGGTTAAATCTTTCTGATCTTGGGTTTGCGTCTTATCCATGGTATTTATATTTGTGACTTGTTTGTGTTGTTGGGGAGGGGGGGGAATGTTCTTGTTCAAGAGGACAGGACTGCGGTAGGTACATACATGACAGGAACGGCATGACTCATGAGAGTGAAGGTGTGCGTGCATTGACTGCGTTCTGAGCGTGGGCCAACGTTTGTTGGAAGTTGGCTTGATTTTCAGGGACACGAAGGGGGTGTCGATGTGTCTTGTGAATGCAGGAGCCCGAGATGATCCGTCTCTGTCTTGTCATGTGAATATCTTATTGTAGTCTACACGTAATGTGGCACGTTTTGATTTAATTTGAGCGGCCCAACAAACGGGCCCGTGTATTGGACTTTTCTTTGCTGCATGGATGAATTACGTTGGTCAACAAGACAAGACTGCGTTTGCTTTGAGGCAGTGACATCAGTAGTCGTGGCGGCATCCTCCTCCTCGTGTTCTTGTTCTTGGACAGGGGAATGAATAATTTTCCGGCTGCAGGAGCCTGCCTGTCTGCCTGTCTGCCTTTGTGGAACAAACCTGGGGGTTACATTCGCACTGACATCACGACACATTCTTAATGTCTCGTTTTGAACAATGATCCATTTTGAGAAATAGGTATGAATTTGCCCAGTCATGACTCATATATTTTGTTTTGTTTGTAGGGCGTCGCGCAGCAGCTGGCCCAGGCAAGCGGTGTACCTATCTACTTCCCTCTTGGGCTTTCCGGCTCCCTTCACGAATCACAAGCTTCATTTCACCGAATTGCCCGTGCGACAGCCTCACGAGCGGGACAAATCGGAGATTGCAGTTTTTCTTTCCTGCGCTCGCTTCGCCTCACCTCGCCTCGCCTCGCATGGAGGCGGTCTGAGAAGAGAATACTCCGTAAAGCGCCCGTGCGACACGATATGTATGCGCCTCCATGTGCATCTACATGTGTACATGCATCCATGATCCATCCGTGTTTTATATTACTCCGTAGTCGATCGCACAGCCTTGGCTACCTGATGCGTACAATGCAGGTGGCACCGCACGACTCATGGCACTACATACACATGTACCTATGTTAATGTACCCCCCTCCCGTTTTTTTCTCCTATTATTGAACATTATTGCATTTTGTATCGGGCCACGGCCCACGATGACACGAAGCCTGGATCGGATCGGGTCGGGACGGGCCGAGGTGTGTGTCGGCCGAGAGGGGGCGGTGCAAGCCATTGACCGGACATGGACATGGGGGCTGTAGCCTGTGTGAGCTTAGGTAGGTTTTGGGGGCGAAGATGTGGATATAAGCGCCATGCTTCGATACAATAAGTAGGTACGGAGTATGTACCTAGTCTTTGGCGAGGTATGCATGTATCCTGTTCTCTTTCTTTTGTTCTCTTGTGTGTTCCAGGTTCTTTTCAAACTCGTTTCCTTTGGGTGTACTTACATAAATTCACTCAAGTTGGTGAAAGACGGGTGGGAGAGTCACCGCCTCTGGACGCATCGTCACCGCCTTTGTTCGCTCAAACAATGCATGTAGGACAGTGTACGCGTGACGGCATTACAGTGATGCGTGAGGTGTTGAATGACGACGGGAAGTTGGGAGAGAGACGGCATGGACGAGCCAAGTGCCGGGTGTGAGGCGTGAATGCATGACGCGCCGAGCCCCTGTGCCTGTGCTTTGGAACAAACTCCAAGGAAACAGTGAACAGTGAACACCGGATGTAAAAGACTAAGCTCCGGCCTTCTCAGTAATCAATAAGCGAGCGTTCTCGGGCCCAGTGGTGCACAACGTGCGTTGGGCAACGCCAAGAATGCATAAACCGGATCATAGAAACGTGGTATGTGACTGCGTGTCTGCGTCTCGTGTAGCCACTGCCCAGACAACATGTTTTCGGGACGGCATTGCACTTTGTACGTCAGCACGGGAAGTAGCGAATGCGCACCACCACGTGAAACGAAGCTGCACTTCGCAAAGTAAATGCGTATTCTTTTGTCGTCATATGGCGCAACGGGATTGGCAACTCACTCAAGGGCCAAAACGCCAATCAATTTCATCATGTGTTAGAATATCATGCAGACTAGTTGACAATGTAAGTACATACGACCATACCTACCAGAGAATTCGGGATCCCGTCCGCTCTCCCATAGACAAACTGGTAAGGGGCAGATTAGTAGTTGGGTCGGTGACGACCAGCGAACACCGGCTGTTGTATGTAACTCTCATCTTTTGATGCATTTCCTTTTTGCATGATCGTTCGGAGTTCCTAAACCGTAATTTTTTCTTCTAAAGCGTTCTTCGAGCTAGGAGGACTTGGCCAGATTTTGTACTTCTGCAGCGACTCGAATACGTTTGGAATCGCAGAGTATATGTAGGGGTATGCACATAGATGATAGGTACAGTAACCAGTGGGCACTGGCCAAACGGCTGGCGCCCACTCTTTCGTGAATCGTGCCACATTTGATCTCATTGTGCCGGGGGAGAAACGAGTTCGGAGCAATAAGGTCAAATTTAGGAAAGTGGGCTTTTGATGGCGCCGAGTGTTGCTGCAGGCAGCAGGCAACAGTGCTGGATACACTGGAGCCTAGGGCGTTGACGCTTTACAATTACATTCACGCATCATTCTTAAACTTCAAAGGCATACGCGACTTCTGCAAAATCAGCCCCGCCAACTTCAACAGCGTATCACTCGTCAACAACTCCAGCACCTGCAAATGCGCCAACAGCTCCTTGCTGATCCAGTTTCGCAGCTCAATCGCGTTGAGTGAATCGAGACCACAAGCCGTCACCGACGAAGAAAAGTCCAGATCGTCCTCGTTGACGAGCAGAATTGCAGAGAGCTTCTTAATCAGGCTGCTCGCAACAGCCTCCTCGGCGACCTGGGCAGTGGAAGCCGCCGCAACGACCTGCTTGATCGACACGGCCTGCGCGGAGGGGTCGTCGCCAACAGAGGAAGATGCCGCGGCGAGGAGATTCGCGAACCGGGCATCATGGATGGTGTACGGCGGGCGGGAGCTGTTTTCAATGTACAGACCCGTGAGGACTTGGGAGGCGTCAGGGCCTGACCATGGCCCTGCGCCGTTACGGCCTTCAATGGCGGCGGTGACGAGGGCGTGCAGCTCTTCCGCGTTGGCCGTGTTGCCCTTGAGGGTGTCCATGACGATGCCGCGACGCTCGGCGTTCTCGCTGAGATACCCGACTTCGTCCATGGCGGGGAGGGCAATGGCTGTACCGGGCAGGCCATGTTCGCGTCGGTGTCTCGCCAAGCTGTCGAGGAACGTATTGGCAGCTGCGTACGACGCTTGGCCCTTGTTACCGATTATGCCAGCAATCGAAGACAGCAGGATGAAGAAGTCCATCTCTTGTCCGGCGAGGGCCTTGTGAGCGTTCCATGCTCCGGCAACCTTGGACTGGACGACGGCATCGAAGTCTTCGAATGTCATCTTCTCGTAGAGCATATCCTAGGGGGGGGGGGGGGGGGGGGGCGGAAAGAGTTAGTAGGGTGATGAGATGTAGGTATGTGGACGTCATTTTACTTACTCGGAGGACCATGGTAGCGTGGATCACACCCCGAATGGGAGGAAGCGACTTCGAGCAATCCCTGAATACAGACTCGAGGCTGGCATAGTCGGCAATGTCGCACGCCTTGACGTGGATCTTTGAGCCCAAATCGCCAAGCTCCTGCACCAGTTCCTCCACCTTGCTGTTCAGGCCGCTGCGAGACATCAACACGATACTGCCTGCACCCTTCTGTAGCATCCATTTCGTCATGGAACGACCGAGACCGCCTGTGCCTCCGAGAATCACATAAGATGCATTATCGGAAAACATGCGCTTCTCCTCCATGCGGGGATGAGTCGCTTGAACCTGGTCGTCAGCCTTATGGGACAGAACAAGCTTGCCTGTCGTCTTGCCACCCTGCAACAGACGAAGGGCCTTTTCGCAATCAGAGAGACTCATGGCAGTCACTGGATGGATGGGGCCAATCTTTCGGTCTTCCATGCATGCCATGACCGCCTTCATGACCTTGCCCATGATTTGAGGCCGCTCGGCCGCGAGAATCGTAAGATCGACTGAGCTGAAGAGGGCGTTGCTGTCGAAACGTCTCATCTCAAGACGCGTGTTGCGTGTAATGTCTCGCTTGCCAATCTCAATGAAGCGACCAAAGTGGCCAATGCAGTCCCACGTCTCCCGCAAGAGATCGCCCGCCAGCGAGTTGAGCACGACATCGACACCTTTGCCCTTGGTCATGGTGCGAATCGCAGGCCCAAACTTGGTGTTTCGACTGTGGAAGATGTGATCTTCGGAAATGCCATACTTCTCCATGATGAGGCGCTTCTTATCTGGGCTACCGACTGTCGCAAAGATTTCGGCTCCAACCATGTTGGCCAGTTGGATGGCACACTGGCCCACGCCGCCAGCTGCCGCGTGGATCAGGATCTTCTCGCCAGCTTGAAGATTTGCGATTTCAAAGAGACCATAGTACGCAGTGCAGTAGGCCACGGGCACTGATGCCGCCGTCTCCATTGACATGTCTTTGGGGATCTTGGCAGCGCTCGTGGCAAGGCAGCGGGCAAAGGTGCGGTACGCACCCAGAGGCATGGCACATACTCTGTCACCGATAGAGAGAGACTTGACGTCTGAGCCAATGCGAGCGACTGTGCCGCTGCACTCGACTCCAATGTAGGGGCTGGCAAGCTGGCCCATGGAAATCATCACATCCTTGAAGTTCATTCCAGTGGCCTCGACCGCAATCTCAATGTCATCCGGCCCAAGAGCAGTGTTCTCATCGTCTTGGAAGTACAACGAGTCCAGGGCGCCAGGGCGCAGAATGTCAAGTTTGAGACGTCGACCAGGCTGCTGGAAAGGCTGAAGATAGGTCATCGATGACTGAGTCTCGCGCTGAATAAAGGCGTTGAGCTCAACGTCTTCAACAGCACGAGGGACGACCACACTGCCACCCTCCTCAGTGAATTCCATGTCCATGGCGTCATCATCGTCGACATGGGATAGCATGTAGTCAAGTGTGTCTGTGATGAGCTTCGCCTGTCCGGATACATCGAGTTTGGTGGACGCGTCGAAGTCGAGAGTGGCAATCTTCTTGTCGGTCTCGGATCGAATGGTTCGGGTGAGACCCAAAGCCATGCTGCGATGAGGGTTCTCTGCCTTCTTGAAAGCTCCGGAAGTGACCCAGAGGAACATGCCGGACGTCAGCAGAATGTCTTGCAGTCGCTTGAACACATCAGCCGTCATTTTCTCAAAGAGCGAACAGTCTAGCTCATAGAGGTTGATGCACATCTTGTCTGCAACTTGGGCTTTGCCGAGGGAAGTGATTGTGGGAGCCTGTCCAGTCCGCGACTCAATGCCGGACGCCAGCCCACGAACCAAAGAGTCATCTGATGAGCGTTCTGTCAGGATAACAATGCCCCTGGCGTTGCTGCTCCAAACATCAGCAGCATCGGTCTTGGTGGCATCTCCGTTCGTGGTGCTGGCCTCTTGCTTGACTTTGGTGCCAGCTTTGCCCGCGTCAATCTCGTTGGGGTTGCCCAAGGGAGCCCATACGGTCTTGTAAGTAAGCTTCTTGGCCTCGAGAATTTCAATGGCGTCGTCTTTGACTGGGCTGACTTCGAACCCTTTGATGATGATGGAGGGTTGCTCGTCGCCATTGCCACGATTGCGCGTGTTCAAAGCCTGAATTAGGACCTCCATGGTTGTAGGTCGCGACAAGTCTGTCTTGCCTTGGACATAGACATCGAATTGCTCACCAGTCTCTGACGAGATGGACTTTTGCAACTGAATCTCCTTGACAGCTGATGGCATGTAGAGACAAGGCATGGCGCCACGACCGGCACCGAGGACGACGAAAGTGTGCTGGAACAAGAGATCCAGGAAAGCCGCGTTGATGAACGACTTGGTCTGGTATTTCTCTGGCATCGTCGCGCCCGTGTCGGGGACGACCACTTTGCCCATGCCGTGTTCAAAGTCATCGGCAGCGGTGAGGCTGTGGATGTTCTGAAGAATCGGCCCATATCCCGCACCTCGTTCGCGCAACTCGTTGTAAAACGCGGAAGTGGAAAGATCAGTCTTGCAGACTTCCTCGGCCTTTGCAATAATTTCCGCCGCCTCGTGCATGACAGAGCAGACCTGGTTGGATTGTTCGCGCTTCGAAACGCCAATCAATCCGCGGCAGTGCTCGGTCCAGCCACGAGATTCATGGTAGGAATGAACACGGAACTCATCCCACTTGTCAGAGTAGGAGCGGGTGCCCTCAGAGTATTGACGCAAGTTGGTAATGATTTCGTACTCTTGGTCGTCCTGCATCAGCAGAGGGCGAGTGACTTGCATCTCGCGAATGTTGAACTGATCAAACTCGACGCCGCGCATAGACGCTCGCTGCGACACTGCTTCCACACCAATGCTCACAAATCCTGAAAAGGGGAACGCGGTCAGCTCTTGCATCTTGTGGTCCCGCAACCAAGGAATGTCATCGGTGCGGATGACGTTCCTCCAGCTTGGTTCGAGGTCGCTGGAGAGACTGGTCATGAGGCCAAGCAGGTCATGGCGAGCAAAGGGTTTCAGTCGATGTTGGCGACTGACGCGGCTCTCTCGCCAGTACTTCTTCGCAGACCATGGGTACGGGGCCATGTTGGGAATGTGACTAGGCGTCGGGTGGAGGATATCAGGGTTCACGCTCGAAAAGTCCAGCGTCAACCCCTTCTTGAACAAGTTGCCGGCAAGCATAAGCAGACTTTGAGTCGCATTTTGCTCCCGCTTCAGCGAGGAAAGATATGTAGTCTTCTTGGCCTTGTCCCCAATGGCTTTGACGATACTCTTGATTGGTCCCTCCAGTGCAGAGTGAGGCCCAATCTCAATCAACACGTCTGGTTCCTCGGCATTGCAGAGCGCCTGCAATGCTCCAGAGAAGAGAACAGGGTTGGTGAGATTGGCAACCCAGTATTTGGCGTCCACTTCGGAGGTGCTCTCGAGGCGCTCGCCTTTGACAGCGGAATAGAAGGCGACGTCTGTCGAAGTCGCATTGATGTCTTGAATGCTATTCATGTAGGATTCGGAGGCCAATTCCATATGCCTCGAGTGATACGCAACTTCGACCTTGAGCTTACGGTTGAAGACGCTGTCCTTTTCAAGCTTGGCTGATAGCTCATCAATCGCAGCAGTCTCACCTGATACGGTAACTGAGTTGGGTGAGTTCTCACAAGCGACCGTGGTGTAACCCTTGAGCGTCTTCATCATCGGCTCGACAGTCTCCTTGCCAGCACCGACAGCCAACATGACTCCTTCAGGCTTGGATGGCTTCGAGAGCATCTCAGCAACAGCTCGTCCTCTGTTGAACGCAGCAGAAAGAGCGTTCCTGAACGACAGAGCGCCAGCAGCATAGGCGGCACCAATCTCTCCGCTCGAGTGACCAACGACGGACGAGGGTGTAATGCCCCAGGCACTGAGAAGGTTGACCAGGCCCAACTGCACCGCGGTGCAGATAGGCTGGCTGAGGTAGGCTTGGTTGACTTTTGTCTCTTCCTTAGGTCGAGAGAGCTCTTCAATCAAGGAGAACTCGGCGCCAAGCTGCTTCAGCGTGTCGTCAGCCTCGCACATGGCGGAAGCATAGACCTCATGAGACTCCATGAGCTCCTGCCCCATGGCATACCACTGCGCTCCTTGTCCCGTGAACACAAAGGCAAGTTTCGGGGTCCGCGAAACACGAGTGGGTTTTGCTTCCGGACCGTTAAGGCTGTCCGCCAAGTCAGCGGTTGTTGAGCCCACCATGGCTGATCGCCACGGGAGATGCGATCGACGATTGCACAACGTGTACGCAATGTTTCGAATGAGGTGCTTCTCGAACACGCCGGGATGTTGCTCGAGATAGACCCCCAATTGCTGACTCCGTTTCTTGGCAGACTCCTCGTCATTGCCCGACAGGACGAACAGACGCATGGCTGATGGAGCCTGTGGTTTCAAGAGCGCTGCCGTGGTCTGGTACTTCTCCAGCACGCAATGAGCATTGGAGCCACCAAAGCCAAAGTTGTTGATACTGATGAAGCGCTTGTCTTTGGGCCAGGGACGAGTGGTTGTCGCCACCTATTTCTCGTTAGTTTTCAATAAATTGCAGACACAGGCACTGGAACAGGGAACGGGAGGTCTTACCTTCATGTTCCACTTTGCGAGAGGAATGGCCTCGTTTTCTGCCTCAAAGTTGGCATTGGGCAGAATGAAACCTTTGTCCAGCATCAAAGAGGCCTTGATCATGGACACGATGCCACTTGTAGGTTCAAGATGGCCGATGTTTGACTTGACGGATCCAATGAACAGTGGCGACCTTGATGTGCGACCTTGTCCGAATACGGAATGGATCGCGGTGGCCTCAAGAGGATCACCAACCTTTGTGCCAGTACCGTGTGCTTCAACAAAGCCACATTCGCGAGGGTCGATGCCTGCCTTAGCATAGACCTCGCGAATTAACTGTTCCTGAGCCTTCGGGTTTGGTGCTGTAATTCCAACAGTACGACCATCTTGGTTGATGCCAGTGTTGCGGATGATAGACCAGATCTTATCATTGTCTTTGATGGCTCGGCTCAGGGGCTTCAGAATGAGACAGCCTGTGCCTTCACCACGGGCAAAGCCTGACTTGGCACGATGGTCGAAAGCGTATGTTACACCGTGCTCAGACAGCAAACTATTGGAAAGTATTTGTTAATAAACCCCAGCTTTGGTCCGTGAGAATTTTCTTGTTTGGAAGTTTCTTGTTTCGAAACCTACCGGTTTGTGGACATGGAAGCAATATGGTCCGGGGCTAGGTTCAGTCGTGAAGACGCCACCACGGCTTGCTCAGTCTCGCCTGCTCGTAGACTCCGAACGGCTAGATGAACCGCATGCAAGCTCGAGGAGCATGCGGTATCTACCGCAAAACACGGGCCTCTGAGATTGAAGAAATGGGCAATTCGCCCGGCGAGAATAGACTGATGGTTGCCAGTGGCATCGAACATGGGCACCGTTTCCAAGTCTCTCAAAGAACCGAGGTGGTAGTCTGATGGCGACGTACCAACATAGACGGCCATGTTCTTACCAGAGACTTCCTCTTTGGGAATGCCAGCGTTCTCCATGGCTTCGAACGTACACTCTAGTAACTGGCGCTGCTGTGGATCTGTATATACATAGGTATGTAGTGTGTAAGCCAACCGACACGGGAACTAGTGAATGGCTTCCGTTCAAGCTTCAGACTAGCGTAGACGTTTGACTTACCCATGGCTTGAGCCTCTGCCTGTGTGATGTTGAAAAATGTCGCATCAAACTCGCTGATATCACCTTGGAGGAAATATCCGCCCACACAGTTGAAACATCCTTTCTTCTCGGGGTTTGGGTGCCAATATCCTTCTTTAGACATTCGACTCTTGGGAATGTCGCACCACCCGCTGCGGGCTCGTGACATGAGTGTCCAAAAGCTATCCAATGTTGAGACATCGCCAGGCAGGCGGCATGACATGCCTACAATGGCAATGGGCTCCATGTTTGCGGTCATTTTTGCGGATAGAAGGGTGTATGTTGTAGCACGAGAATATAACTCAATGGTTCAGTGAAAGAATAAGACGGGCCTTAACTAAATAAGGAGATGTTTTTGCTGTTGGAGAAGAAGAAGAAAGAGTACAATGATGACATGATGTATATATATATAATGAAAACACAACTTGAACGCCTGGCCGTTTGTTTTATACTAGAGCTCAAGGTCCTTCAACCAACGGCCACGTTGTCGCCACGATCCTCTCGAGCTGAAGACCAAGAAAGAGCTCAAGGCAATAAATCAAAGCATACCTACAACGTATCTGCCGACGAATGCTCTACGCAGACAAACAACACACCTAGGTAGTTAAGTTTCCTCTTCTGTCCAGTTGCAACCCCCAGGAATTCCTGAAAAGTCAACCCCACGTCGTCAAAGTTCAGGCGCTGCACGATGTTGCAGCTCTTGGTAGCGCTAAATTAAGCGCGCCCGCGCGACGTCGTAATGTTGATCTCAACTCTCGGCTTCAATCTTATCTTTACACTCATTTCACAGCGTCTCTAGGGGGCCAACACGAGGGTATGAGAAGATGCAAGTCAGTCGCTAGCTGTAGCCTGTAGATTGGATTACTCGCCAAAAGAGAATTAAGAATAGCTCCATGTGCTGTGCTACTGTCTACAGCCTACAGAGCTAGGAGGTCATGCTCTATGCTACCTAATTAATAGCTCGATCCAATTTTCCAGGATGGTGTCCCATGTGAGACTGCTGAACAGCAAAGTAGGTAGGTACCTACATATTGCATTGCAGACATGAGAACCCTGTGGCTTTACTAGCGGAAGGTTCAGCACCCTTCTCGTGGCGTTTTCTTATCTTATGAATAAAATGACGAGACATTGGAGTTATAACTTATCCGAGGTGCGCGAGGAGGCGGCTGGAACCTGGGGGCGGCTGGGGGCTACGGGTGCAGAACTTGGCAAATAAGTCCTCACACATACATGATACAGATACCCATGACTTCGATTCTGATCTCACATGTTGTGTGACCCTGACGACGCCCCTTCCAGTGCATTCAGGAGAATTCATCCAGACGGGTTCTCGGGCGCAGAGCGGCAACTGCACCAAGAAGTTGCAACGGAGGGACAACACCATGTTTATTGGGAGCTAGATCTATGTATCGTTCAACGTTGTGCCCACTGCCCTGGTCCCGGGACTTAAGCTCCGGGTATGCGATTTACTTAGCTTGGCCTTGTAAGAAAAGCTTTGATAAAATAAGGTTACGCCTTGACGATATTGAAGGTTATGTGATGTGAATGGACGTTGTTGACTTGTGTGGGTAGAAAGAAGGCATCACGTTCATTCCTCTTCTCCATTTTCCGCCACGCGAGTGTAAGCGCCGTGATTCATTCAGCAATTTGCCCCGAGGGTCTTTCTAAGCGTGAATAACTTTAATATTTAGTCAAGGCCCTTAGCGTTGATCGATACATGTCTGCTCTGCTTGTGGCTTTTCGCCCTACCGCCTCTCACTGTTCGTTCCCGCTCTCAAGTGATGGAATGTATTATGTAGATTGGCGTCGAGATCTCAGATGGTCCAATCAGTGGCCCATTATATCAACAACTTGCGATGTAACATCTCTTGCTTATGGAAAGTTCTGTCCAGGATTTCGAAATTAAACCTGCCTTTGTATAGCCTGCGCTGGGACCCCAAATACTACCTCCGAGGCGTGGCATCAAATTGAAAATTCCCGAGAAAGTAAGGCACTGTCTTAGTCAGGTAACAATCGCTTTCAGTCAATGCTCATGAGTCATGCCGAAATTGTCCAATGTCATACAATATGGCATCAAGAGATTGTTGCATCTTGTGACTTGGCACTTGGCAATCAATGATACCTATGTCCACGGTCTACTGTCTGCCTCCGTCTAATCCTAATCTCCTGATGCCACTGATAGCGTACAAAAGTTGGGGCATATCCGACAATTACTTTTACTCTTTCCCTTGGTTCTTCATCACTACGTTTTCTCAACCGGTCAAACTTCCAAAGCCAGCACCAACACACATTCACAAAGCCAACACACACCCAACTCATAAAGATTAAGATGAAGTTTCTCTGCTTACATGGGGCGTTCGGAAACGCAAGCGTATGTACCTAATCCTGTCCATCTCCCCCCCTCCCCCCCCCCCACATCATGTGACACAAAATGGCTCATTGTTCTATGGCAGAACTTCCAAGCACAACTGGGACCGTTTGTCTCAAAGGCCAAAGAGTCTGGTGATCAAATCTCGTTCAAGTGGATTTCAGGCCGTCATGAAGCCATCCCTCCTGCCGGGTTCAGTGATTACTTTGGACGCGGTCCATTGTACCGCTTTATCCCGTTTGACGGCATTGAGGCCCTTGACGATGTACTCCACAAGCTAGACGAGTTTCCTCAGGGAGAGACAGCTGAAGACACCATTCGCCAACTGATACAATCCGATTATGGCTCCCAATACACCCTGGATGGAGTGCGCACTTCCATTGAGTACATCCTGGATGCCGTTCGGGAGGATCCCGAGATTGAAGTGAGTAGAACAGGCTTTTTCCATTGTTTTCCTACCTTACTTGGCCGGAGCTAATGACTCTCAGGGTATTCTTGGGTTCTCAGAGGGCGCAACGGCTGCGGCATCCGCAATTCTCGAGGAAAAGCGCCTGTGGGAAGAAGAGGGCGTTCCTCGTCAGCTCAAGGTAAGCAATCCCTCTTTTTTCCAATTTCATTAGAATCGCTGGATTGACAAGGTATCATCACAGTGTGGAATATTCTTCGCCGGCTGGCCACCACTTTCTCTCAAAGGCGGCCAATGCAACGTCATACTTGCCGATGAGAGCGAAGACGCCATTGACATTCCAACTTGTCACGTCGTAGGGTCTGATGACCCATATATTGATGGCGCCATGTCGCTGCACAGCATGTGCGACCAGGATTCGGCAGTGTTGTTCGATCATGGGAGTGGGCATTTTATCCCTCGGGAGCCCCAGACATTATCAGAGCTTACAGCGGCCATTACTGTGATGACGGAGCATGCTGAGGCTTCATTCTCGTTCCGCAGTGATACTGAGAGCATTTCAGAGATCAGGAAGTCTATTGACGGTTTTTCGATGGTTTCTGATGATTGCTCCTCCGCTAGTTCAGTTGATTCTGGCGACTACGGAGACGAAAAGTGTTAGCTCGCATCTCATTTCTCATTCTCATTTCACTCAGCCTTCTCTATTAGCCCCTTCACTTGCATAGTTTCAGACAATGAAAACAATCAAAACTTCTCATTCCTCAAATTAGGGAATGGCTGGCTCTCAATGTTTTGACTGCCATCATGGTTCATTGTTCCAAGTTGTTGCGATATGTAATGACATTATGATCGTGTGTGACGTATTGAGCAAGGCCATTCGCTGCTTGCATCTTGCGAACCACCAATCTGTCGCAAAGAAATTACGTAGCGTCTCCGTACACGAACGAAACTCACTGCGCGATTGTTCATTGTCGACGAACCAAGTCATTGTTCCTACATATCTTCAGCGCGTCCACAGAAACCGTTGGACCTCACTAGGCCTTGACGAGTCACGACAAGGAGCGCTCGAAGGCTAATAGTAAAGCCCAACCGCCCGATAAAGCGGGAAAGTTCAAAGAGGGGTGGGTGGGTGGTGTACTCAGCGCATCAGCCAGTCGAAAGAGTGAGTTGAGGTGTGAGTCGCGACGTCTGATCTCGCGTGTAACGATGGACATGTACTGGTTCCCCCTTCGAGACCGCCATTTGATAGATCTGGGCTGGAACTTAGATCTGACAAGTACCACTGGATACGATCGTAATCGTCTCCGGGTGTGGCGCCAGCCGCTCCACATAGTGAGTGACAAGGTGATCTCATTACGGAGTAGATCCAGCCAGCCCAGGACATCATCATGGACACGCCTCGTCGAACTAGCAGGATCTTGGCCCAAAGTGGTAATGGAACCCTTATACTCCTTACACACAAACCATATACCATTGCCACGGCAAACGCGCTGCTTCAAACATTCCTCACGAAGCTCAGATGACCTCAGTCTGGTGACGAGTTTTGTATTCCGGCATGTTGATTCCCGACATTGATGTTGCCAAGCATCGTGGCGACGTGGCCGAGACATACTCTGAAGCTGAGCAGCCTTCGTATCGGCGGTTGCAGGTATCTCAGCTATCCACGTTCTTACCAAACAGCCTTCTCTGCTCTAACAGCGCCAGCCGTCTCCAAAGCCGCTTCCTTCCCCACCAGCGAGTCAGTTCGCGCAAAGCGCTCGCTACAGTTCACAGTCGTAGCCATCAGGTACTAATATATGCTTTATTTGTTTGACCAATAATGTCAAAACCAGAAGTAAAAAAAATCACATCAAAATCCGTGCAGGAATCGACTCGTGGTGAGATCCTCCATTCACGGGCCAAGATTTTTTCCTTTCCTCTCTCAGTGCTCTTACGCCCTCTCCAACGACTGCTGTTGGGTCAGCCAGCAGGCAGCACTAGTAAGGGCCAGGCGGAATTTTCTGTGATGTGGCATGTAGGTTTTGCTCCCTACACCAGTTTCCTCTTCTGTACATGTGTTAGAGCGAAGATTCCAGATCGTACAAAGAACGAACCTTGACTTTTTTCCTTTAAAACTTACAAACAAGTGACGTTGGTCGACAGATGGCGTAAGAGGCTGTGCAAAATCATAGTGGCAGAACGCACCTGGAGAGAGCCAACATATTTCGGTCTTGATGCTTTCAACGAAATAAGTCCCCCGGACTCAGGCTCCAGCTCCAATAAGAAGGTTCATAGTCGAGTCTGTGTTCCACGTATCTGAAACATCTAATCCAACAGCCCGGCGAGATGCACGAGCCGCGGGGTCAGCGAAGACATCGTAAGAACGAGAATCTAAATAATGGAACCGACGGAACGGTGAAAATGGCTTTGTGAGATTCCATGATACTTTGCTAGGAGCAACAATGAAAAGTGTGACTTCAGAATCGCAACCGCATGGTCCGCTACAGTGTACCCGGAGGCTGCTCCGGTGGGGGAGGGGGCGTGTTTGTCTCTCAGGTAGCCACTTGACGTACATATACATTAGGTATACTGTACACGGCTACACCAGACAAACTTAAACTTCCCCCGCCATTCCATTGGAGCCATGTACTTCGGACATTTGTCCACGGTGCTGCTGCAGCCTGCAGGTTAAAGGGAGGAATGCCCAATCGAAGCGAAGACAAGCCGAGTACGGCGAGGTCGGATGAACGCATTCCGTACAGAGTATGGCATGTATGTATGCAGGTGCAACATACATACATGCATATGTATGCTCATAGTCCTTCACTCTGGAAAGGGTGTTACATATCAGGTTTCTTGCCAACCGTCTTAGCCATAGCCTACCAGTCTTGACCATTTTTGGAGATGAAAGGGGCTGGTCTTGACAACAAGCCGTTGTCGCCCAAAACCAAGTCGCATTTGTTGTAGCCAGCTGGAACCCCAGCTGGCACGTTGCGGAACCTCGCATCGACACATCATGGCCGCAATGAGGAGGTAGCTAGTACTGGGCGAAGTCAGTAAGCGTCGTAGAGGAACGCGATGCGAGAGGAACAATTGCATTAAACGAAGATACGCAACACCTTCGCAGCGGCAGACGGACGCAGCCGGTCTGGTCTCCAAGACGGAAGGCGCAAAGGGGCTGGGCTCTTGCATCGACGTGTTGGTGGGGCGACTTGGCTCCTTCAAGACCGCGTTCGCGGAAGGAACGTTCAGCGCGACTTGATCAGCACGTTGGCTGGCTGGCTGCTGCCGACTGCGTGGCGATACGTAGCGCGGACCCCGGTTCGCGCGACGGGGCCGAAGCAGACGTGACGGAAAGCCGTCGGTCGGCCCAGTAAAGCAGCTTCGCAGCAACTTTGTGATTATGGACTCTAAACACCAGATCGCGGTTCCCTCCCTTTTGCCATACACCCCCCTTTGTCACAGTTCAAGTCTTCACACCGTGGTACGCGTTGCCTGCTTCTTGTCTACCATCTCTTGCCTTCTCCCATTCATGCCGTGCCGTTGAGCAAAGGTCTACATTACACACGCACGCACCAGACAACACGATATGCCCGCCAACGCATCGCCCACCAAGCAACGCGCCGCATTGGCGCCGATGGACGCGAATGCAATGCCTCATCTATCTACACCAAAGGTGCTCAAGGATACAAAGTCTCCCGCCGTTTTTTCAATCCCCGCCTCTCCCCTTAAGAGACTCGTTCCCGCGACTGTGAGTGGCACTAAGAGGCCCGTCGAGGATGCGCGCTTGCCCGCGAGCAAGAAGACGTGTATGGAAGAGGTATGTTTCTCTTGATTTCCTTCCCTCTTCTCGTCTTCTTTTCATTCGTCTTTTCTTCAACAGTTGCTCTTTGAAGAAGAGTAGAGATCATGCAAAGGTGCTGTTTATACTAACAACTTATCTTGTTACAGAACGCGCGCTCACATCGCTCACGTACCACTTCGCCATCCACATCGTCTGTATTCGACACAACTGCGGTCGAAGGTGATGCCTCATGGGCTACAACCACCACGGAGCCAGAAATGGCCGGTACCGTCGCCGCTGACGCACCGCCAGCCCCATTGGCGCCTCGCACAAGAGGGAACATGACGCGGGAGCAGGCGCGTGAGGTAAGACTGATTCTCTACTCATGGGTCACTTTACAACAACCCCCACCCTTCCCAATTAGAATAAGAAACCTGAATATTACCTGTCACAACGGAAAGCAAAAGACACGCGTTGAATGTGACTAATACGGTTGTTGTTTCACATCTTGTAGAAAGCCGAGATCTTGCGCCTCCGTCTTGGTCTAGCGAGCTACAAACTACGAACCGGCCAAACCAACGTCCCTCTCGCAGACCTACAACATAAGCCCTTACCTCCTCTATCATCGATCCGCGCGCAATCCGCCGCTCTAGACGAAAAGGTTGGCAGAGGAAACAATCAAACTACAAGTTCACTGAACTCCTCGGCCTCGATTCTGAGCAGGAGTACTCGAGGCACACGGCCTGTGAGTCCGAACCAGCCGGTACAAGAAAAAGCTCTGAATGAACGTCCAAGGCAATAATTCTCAAAGTCGCTATAAAGCGACATCTTTTGGTTTGCAAATTCAAACTCGTCCTCGAACCAATAAGCTGTCGGGCTAAGTTGTCGGGCTTCTTTTTTTCTTCCCCCCCCCTTTTCTTTTCCCTACTTCTATGGGCGGGTATCTGCAGCGGGATAGTACGACAAACTCTTTCAATTTAGTTTATGTTGGTTTGGTAACGCGTCGTTCGAAAAGGGCAGCAAATTTAGACGGGATTTCTAAAGCAGAAGAATTCAGGCCTGTACACGTCGGCGCAAGTATATTGGCTATTTGCCTCCGGGGCTTAGATTCAATGACGGATTTTGATGAACCCCCAGGAAAACAAACACAACCTATGTCTGTGTTCAACATCTCGACAAAAATGAATGGTGGCATACTCTAGCGGCGTATGGGATAGGCATTATCATTTTGCACTCAAGATTTTGGTTTACATACTTGTAAATGTTGCTTTTGCTTTTGCTCCGGTTTTGATGGTACTTTGATATTGATATTTTCCTCTGTATTCTGAGAGGGCCACTTAGAAGGCCTGATTTGGTATAGGCGTTGGGGAAGGCCAGGCTAGGTAGTTACATGTAGCAATATGTGTAACGTAGGTATTTGCCTCTTGAGTAATACAGTATACTACATACTCTCGAATCTCGTCAAACCGTGTACCACCACCACAGCCGCTGTATCCTGGAGTGCATCGCCGTATCATGTTGTACACGACGGCGCGACAACCGCAAAGATGATGAAGACGGCTTTCTGACGGATGCGGTATGTATCTTTTGTGAGATGATGCACTGATCAGACACCCGGAGTTGAGCGACTGGCCTGTGCAACGTGCCAATGTGCCCACATTTTGATGCAGGTACGCTTGACTCCTCATTGCTCAATGCACCACATCCACCCAACTCATGCATGATCATTCGTAATGCACATTGTGGCTCATTCATGATGTATAATAAATGAACTCATTCATGGATCTTGACCTATCTACACATGTACGTAACATGAACACACCGTCTCCTACTCAAGGTCTCTTCAAGAGCATCTTCTCAAGAGCATCTTCTCAAGAGCATCTTCTCAAGAGCATCTTCTCAAGAGCATCTTCTCAAGAGCATCTTCTCAAGAGCATCCTCTCAAGAGCAAGTCATGTAGTGCATCCCCCCGCCCACCAAAATCAATCCACCACAATCTTCGACTCCAACTCCCCATAGTGCCTAAAGAAAGCCTCAAACAACTTGGTAGCGAATTCCACATCAGCGGAGCCGCTCGTCTCGCGGATACTATGCATGCTGAGCTGCGGATTACCCAGGTCGAGGGTCCGCATGCCCAACTTGGCGGCGAGGCCCGGCCCAATAGTACTCCCGCAGGGAGAATCGTTGCGGACGACGAATAACTGCAGGGGCACGCGGGCAAGGCTGGCACATTGTTGGATCAGGACAATGCCGGGGGAGTTGGTGGCGTAGCGCTGGTTGGCGTTGACCTTGATGACGGTGCCCTTGTTGAGAGCTGGTTGGTGGGAAGATTCGTATTTTCCAGTGTAGTTGGGGTGGACGGCATGGGCCATGTCGGCGGATATGAGGAATGATCGCGAAAGGGTTTGTTCGTATGCGGTCGATGACTCGTTGTTGTGTTGGGAGTCGGGACTCGAGCTGGCGGGGATGGATGCGAGACGATGGATGACGGAGGGCAACAGGTTCGACTCGGCGCCTTGGGCGGACGTGGAGCCGATTTCTTCGTGGTCGAAGCATGCAATCATTCGGATGGTAGAGTCTTGGTCTAGCGAACTGATGTTGTCATTCTGGACGGAGGCGATGAGGCCCTCGACGGAGCAGTACGTCATGCCGAGGTTGTCGAGGCGCGCGGAGAAGATGAGCTCATCTTTCAGGCCGCCGACGACAGACTTTTGCGTGTCGTACAAAACGAGTTCAAAGTCCATAATGTCGGCTACTTTGACATGCAGTTCCTCGGCAATCACGTCCAACACGGCAGGGTGGTGGCGCTCTGACATCTTCTCGAGAGGCTCCGAGACCTCTCCCTCTGTCTTTTTCTCAGCAGCAGCGGCGTCTTGGTCAGCGCTCTTGTTCAGCTCGGCCGTGGCAAGACCAATGATGGGAAACAGCTCCGACTCCTTATTGGGATCGAAATTGGTCTGTCGGTGGAGGTGGATCGCGAGTGTGGGAATGCGGAGCAGCGGCTTTTCGATCTTGACGAGTTTCTGAACAACTTTGTTGCCCTCGGTGACGAGAACTCGGCCGGCAATGCTTAGATCACGGTCAAACCACGAGTGCCAGATGCCTCCACCGTAGGCCTCGACACCGACCTGCAAGTAGCCCGCATTGGTCTTCTTGGACACGGGCTTAAGCCGCAGACAGCAGGAATCGGTATGGGCGCCGACAATGCCAATGGCATTGCCTGGGCACCACTTGCGGCCGATGGCGAAGGCGACGATGGAGGAGCCGTTTCGGGTGAGATAGTACTTGCCGCCTGGTTGCAGAGTTGAGGTCCAGGAGTCTCGTTCCTTGATGCGCTGGAACCCGGCGTTTTCGAGTCGGTGAGCGGCGGTCTGTGTAGCGTGATAAGCTAGTAGAACACAAGTCAGCATCACATATACACACAAAGGGGAAAGAAACACCAGAATAGGGCCATCATCATACGGGTTGGAGAGTCGTTGACAAAGTCGACAAAGTCGAGCGCAGCCTTGGGCGGAGCCATGATGAGTGATGACGTAGAGAAGCCGCGCGAGCCAAGGGTTGAAGCTGGTAGAATGCCGACAGATTCGCGTGTCCTGGGTTGCAAGAGACGAGGAAAGAGACGGAACAAGCGCGAGGGCATGGAGAGGTCAAAAAGACGAGAGGTGGTCTGCCGATGACCGTGATTGGGCTGAGCGGGATGGTGCAAAGATGCAGGATCGGTTGTCGTTTGCCACGAAGTTGCTCGATGCAATGCTGCGACAAGTGGCACCTGAATCCAATCAAATCGCACATTCTCGCGGCGGCACGTGGCCCGGCTCCCCGCATTTACGGGTACGGAGTAAGCCGGCCATTGCCGGGAGGTCGGGGCCGCAGAGCGGTGCGGTTCGGTTGGTATCACCGGCGTCTCGTCGTTTCTAAGTAATTCATTGGCCTTGGTGAAGTCGTATTCCGAGGAAGGCGCGGCACGAACTCCTAGCTGCTGGTGTGACGATTGGCCAGGGCCCAGCAGTGAAGCAACCATGCAGACCAGGAACACGCCAACTTACGGGAAACCCAACGCCACCCCATGACATTCCAAGGCCAAGCCAATACAAGCCAGCACAGCTGTCTATTTGCTCTTCAAGACCTGCACATCAACACTCTCCTCACTCGTAGCCTTCCTGGCACCGCCGTCTCGGCCGAACACCAGTCCTGGATGTCCGAAACACAGCACGACCGCCGCAAGCACAATCAAGACTCCCTCCAGTCCTATAAAAGGCGCTTCCTCCCGAATCAAGTGCCCGTCGTACCCGTCCTTCAACTCAGCAACACGATAGGCACACCGAGCCAAGATCAGCAACGTCGACGTGACGAGGCCACCGAAAAAGGCTTGTAGGCGCCAGTCGAACGAGCGTCTGTTGCTAGAGCGCACATAGCGAATCATGTAATCGGCAAAAAAGGCCGAAAAAGCCGTCAGGACAATAACCTGCAGCGCGAGACCGGCCAGGGAGATGTTGACGCCCGACTTGTCTTGGCCTGAAGACGTCGTCGACATGGCGCCGCCAGCGGCTTGGAGGGCGAGGCACACGACGTCGAAGGGGATAAAGATCCAGTAGAAGAAGACGGGGTTGAATCGAGAGAGTTGAGGAGCGAGACTGAGGATCGTTTTGGAGAGGGTGACGTAGATGGATGCTGTATAGAATACGGGCGCAATGGTGAGGCAGACTATCGTAGAGGTCAGTGAGAGAGTAGACAAGGAGGAGTAGATTGTGCGCAACTACGATCCCATATGAGCTTTGATACGAGCGTAGATGACGCGGGGAAGTCTGCAAAAAATATCCAATTTCGTACGGGAATACTATTTTGGACTTTTATTCATTTTGGGACTGTGAGGGGGGTGGATTACCAATTTGGATCATGAAGCCGTCAAACGAGAATGGATTGTTGTACAGCATGATACGTCCGGCGTAGCCAATCACTTCGCTCATACAACCGAGGAGCATGCCGACCATAAAACCCCAGCTTCTCCATCGATACCCAAGATAGCCATGGACCATGCCGATGAGGACAAAGAGGGCGAGGAACGTGGCATTGCCAGCCAGGGACGGCCGATACCCATAGATGCTCCATTCTGCGGGACAGTTGCTCAAGTTGCAATTGGAATCGGGACCAAAGCTCACGACGCCGGGAGGTTCTTGATCAGACATGGCGAGTCCTTGTCGGGATGGATGGAGAGAAGGGGATCAAGGGACAGTAAGGCCCGGATGCGTCTGATGGGTTGTTTGCCTTGTAATTCCCCGAGTGACGCACAAGCAGATAGGACGGATGATCTTCTTCTTATACTTGGCCCTAGTCAGTGATAGTCAAGGATATGTCTTAACAGCTCATGAACCGATATGCGGAATTTTCTCGTCTGACCTCCCGCACCATGACCCACCCCAACATTTCGAGTGCCTTCTGACTCGCGGTCGTCACCCACGGCTTGGGGGAAACCAGTTACAGTACATACTGTATTGTGCCTTGTAGGTACTGTATTGTGCCTTGTAGGTACTGTATTGTGCCTTGTAGGTACTGTAGTACGCAGCGCTGACGACGCCTCCAAGCCCTTCAGGGCGAACCGTCCGCACGACTTGTCAGCAGCCATTATCTGGACGAACTAAGTTCTGACGCCGCCCCAGTATGTACCTATGTACTTAGGAGCTTGTGTTATGTAAATGTGAGTGGCGCGCATCATGGAACGCTCGCTCAGCCCTCTTTTTGACTTGAAGAATAAGCTCATATTAATCCCATGGATGCCTGGAGCTGCTGAAGGGGCTTAGGTACGGCAAGGCACAATCTGGATGCCAGGGATGCTGCAAGGTGCCCACGCGATGAGGACTGAACAGTGAAGGTGCGAGAGCAAAAGCGCCCAATTCCAAGGAGCGGTAATCGTGGTCCCGTCGGAACACCACCGAGAAAAAACGGGTCGCCTTGCCCGAACGGGAGCGCAACCTCGTTTTGAGCAACCAATGACGCTCGCATGCATGTGTAGATATGTATGTACATAGTGTGACGGCTCAGCGAGCTCTGAGCGTTACACTGTACCTATACATCCTTATGACAAGAGTGATGCTCAGGAAGATGGTTAATCTATTCTGTCTATGGGATAGATCACCCCTTTTATACATCAGTATGAAAGGAGCTCAACGACCGATCTATCTAGAGTAGAGGGAGAGTTGCTCATTCTTCCTATAGCATCGGGAAATGAAGCGGCTAGTCGGCTAACGAAGACGTTCAGTAAACGGAGAGAGGATGCGACATCGGAATGTCTCATCCTCAGACTCACATTTATTGAACGTAAAAGCTGCTGACTAACGCAAGACCAATGCATGTGCATAAGTCGCAATGCTCACACTGTGGGGCATACCACCTAATGGGCGACAATCCCGCACTAAGCTGGTTCTCATCAGCTTAGTGTTTTGACCTTTTGGTCGGGTCGGTAGGGGTATCCGATGCCTCACACATAGGTAGGTAGGTACATATGTATACACTGTACCTAAGCTTTTGACGTTCTTGCATCTGCGTGTCATAATGTCATTGCTAGCCGAGCCATGTGCTACAGCCTACAGCTCAGCCTACAGTACACCACAAGCCGAGTTCCGAGATCCTGACAAGAGACCGCTACATACAACCTACCTAAGAAACACAATTGAATGGTTTCCAGTACCTGCGGCTCTCGGCATGGGGCTGACTAGTGGTTTCTGCCTTGTTGGTGGTGCGATTCCGCCCCGTGGGACACGTCATGGTCTTTTTAAAGGTCAACAAGGTCCTTGCATCTTCTACGAACTCCGCCAGTATTGTCGATGCACACACTTCCGCCAAGAACGCCTAGCCTCCAAGTGTCCGATATGCCTTCGCCTTGTACCGCACCACAAGCAACATGTCACTGGGCAAGGAAGAAATGCTCTGCGTTGGCAAGCAACCCCCTTTGATCGCAGCATGGGGACATGTTGTGGCTAACCGCGTACGAGGCACCTCTTGACTTGCCTGCCCACGATTCGGTTCATTGGCGTGTCGGGATTGAGCAATTTGAGACATTAGTCTCTTTGTCTTGTTCCCTGACGAAGTAAAACGGCTTCCGACAGATAGTTTCTTGTTCTGGCCGGGAAGCATGGGTGCGAGGTAGACGGGTGAGTGAGTTTACAACTCGTGCCGCCGAAGCTGTTCTATGAACAGCCGGTTGAAATGCCGCAAATTATTCGTTTCAATGTAACTCGCATCACAATCTCTGAAGTTTCAACGCTAGTGATCCGGAGTCTGGAGAGCGCAAGGACGGCTTCCAAGCGCGGCAACAAACCCTTTTCCCTCACAGGACTTGCAGCTTAGACAGGATTCAGAAAACCGAAGCAAGTTTTGCAGCCGCGCCCAGGGGGTTGTATGTAGTTGAAATTGTACTTGCAAGAAAACAAACCGTCGAAAGAAAGAACAAGAAGCTCCACCGGACTCGAGAATACCTACAGGCTACAGCATGCCATCGTTGACTCACGAAATCGGACCAATCGGACTTGCTGGCCAGGTGTATATTGATTCCATATAGGGATATTGAGGTTATTCTAATGGACTTGAAAAAGCTCAAAAGTATGTTGCAACGCACCCGCCCTTTTGCGCGTATTGCATCGTTGGCGGACAGAACTGAACCTACCTAACGTCCACGCTGGCATTGATATGTCTTGCGAATGCATCTACAGCCAGGAGAATCAAGTTTCTCTCAATCTGTGCTGTCTTGGTCCTCGTCTTCGTTTTTCCTTGCCGAGAAAACGAGTCACTTCAATGAGTGCCGACTACTCTCTTCCTTCTTCAAGCGCAAACAGTCTGGTAGTCGACGCAAACTCAAAGTCACCACTCTTCGTCGACTAGGTACACAATCTAACAGTACATACCATGTTACCACTGTATCCCGCCTCGGTCCCACTACCATCTGCACAGAAAAGCTTATAATTACATCGAGCTCTCAGATCTACATATCGGCGAAGGAACGAAACAACCGATCGAGTCAAAGATCTGGGGACCTGGGGCCTTGGGACCCTGTAGGCTGTATGTTTCTGCATGAATAGGTGCATGATCTGAAGCAGCCTGTTGTGCGTCCTCCTCGGGTTGATCAAGGCCAGGTATCCCAGGCCATGCATGCTTCCACGCGTTGAAACAGTACGGGCGTCGACAAGGGGACCACTCCTGGCTGATGATTGAGATTCCATGCTCAGGAGCGGAACTACAAACACCTCAAACATCGAGAGATTCGTTTTTTATTTGAGTTTTCCTTTGCATCTACAGAGTAGGAAAACCAGAGAGATTGTGGGCTTTGCATCAGGCCTGAAGAGGGAATGACTACTAGATGAGCCCAAGAGTTCCTATCCCTCACGTATAGCAGCTGAAGGTATGTCCTCAAGGCTCAGACTTTGACACGGGCACCAGTGTTCCGAGCGGGACGGGACCAAGGGACTGGGACGGGGTTGGGACGTCCCACGTTACCCGTGGGACTGTGGGACTTGACCCCGATACTTGACAGGACTCCCGCGCTAAGCCCACTGAGTGCCAGGCCAATTAGCCATGCATCTACGGAGTAGAGCTTCAAAGATTGGGCATTTTCATAGAGGCAGATAGTAATTTGTTCACAACACAAACAATCGCTCGCAATCATTCCATTCCTCATTCACTCATTCCAATTCCTCATTCGCTATCTTCGATGATCGGCCGATTAAACTTGTCATCGTCGAAGTTCGGCCGATGAAGCTCGTCATCGTCGATAACCTCGTCGAAGACCTCAGCATCTCCAGAATACTCATTTTGGGCCCCGCACAAAGCTTCTTTCTCCAACATCCGCACATCCTTTTCATCCTGATCAATCACCCCGAGCCACTGCCTCAGGCACTCACCTGCCTCGATGACGTCCATTTTTAAGCGACTCCGACGGTCGGACAGAAGCATCTTTGCGGACGAGAATAATCTCTCACAATCGTCAGACATCGGTGGACAAGCAAGGACATCGAGAGCCATCTGTTGACACCAAAATTAACAGGAGAAGACAATGCAATCGAGTGTGGCTTACCTGTGAACCCTGCGGCTGTGTTACTCTACGCCTCAGCCAGTAGTCGATCAGGTCGAATTCAGCATCTTCTACCCAGGGGATCGGGTCTTCTTCAAGATACCGTCGAAGATGATCGACGTCTTGCTGAGACACCTGACCGCAATCCCCATGTCTATCCGAAGGCGGGCGGGGAAACATGCCAAAAGTTCTGTTGGAACTTGGCAGAACTTCAACTTGTACAGCCCGGGGAGCGGTGGACTCGATCTTGCGGTGTTCCTGGTCCCAGACCTGGAGCATTAGACCTCCACCTCAGGCACCCACTTAGCCTTTGTAACAGGATACCTATCCCAGCTATCGTGGAACCACTGCATCTTCGCTCGTGGATCAAGAACGGCACAGAGGTAATAGGCTGGTGTGCTGTCGCACGTAAGAAAGTTCTTTTCGGCTTTTCCCCAGGCGCGTTCGCTGCAATCGGCGAGATACTCATTGCGGTCGGCTTTGGCTTTCAAGCGAACCAAATCCGCTTCTTCCTTGTCCTTCGTCTGCCTTTTCTTGGAAAGAGTCTTGGAAAGAGTCGTGTACTCTTTCTGTCGCAGAGACGTTGGTTAGCTTCCTATGAGTAATGATAGGTAGGAATGGTACACTTGCCAGATATTTGTCTCGTCGCTTCTCGAGTTCGGTCTTTACATTGTTGATGACATCCAACAGCTCATCCATAACGCTAAGCCAATTGCTCAGGAAGGTCTTGTGTCCTTCGACGGCCAATGTGGCGTCATCGAAGACTTTTAAAGCTGTGTGGGTGGATCGCAGTTCTTTCCAGTCCTCAGAAGTCAGCAAATCCGGCGTAGAGTTCTCTGCGCGGAGGGGAGTTTGCCATTCCTGCCGGAACTTTAAAATGCGCTTCTCAAGCACAATAAAGCGATGTGCGGCCTGATAAAAAGAATTCCATCGCGTGCCGTTGGCTTCAATGAACTGGCGAGGAAGGTAAGTTTGTGATATGTATGTACATATGTACAAATGACGGCATTGCATAGACGCCGGACGGAATGTATTTTTCCGAGCCGCCCAACTACCTAGCATCAAGGAGAGCAGAAGAAGTTTGCGACGAATCGAACTCACCTCCAAATGGTCCTCTTTGCCACCGACCTTGGTTTGTGCAAATCGCTGCTTACGCAGCGACGAACCGCGTAACCACGTGATCATGCTGCACATCTTCCCTAGTGTAAGATGGTAGAAGCCTCACATCTTAGGCATCACTTGTTCCCCTCAGGCATGTAGCACTTTAGGGCACAGCCCCTAGTGAAACTCGGAGGTCGGAAGGCCGAAAAGGGTGGAAACCCGAGCAAAGGTCAAAGGGGTGTCCAGACAGACGAAGAATGGGATCTCAGCTGACTGAGAAACGACAAGAGAAGAATGACTGATAAATATGACAGGATCTACCAGACTAAAAATGGGAAGATAGAACGATCCTCAATCACTATCCTCACTATCCTCACGACAGGAACTAAGTCCTCAAAACACGACAAAACCCAACTGCCTTCTTTTCTCCTCCCTCTGTCCTCAGTGGGCGCCCTCAACCCTTTTAACCAAATGCCCAAACTGATCTCCCTTGTGTTGAACTTTGGATGTCTCATGCGACCTCTCCAGATGCCTAGGAAACGAAGAGAACGGAATGTAACTAAAGAACAGCAAGAGAAACCTGCAAATCCAGACTGACACGACAACTCCACAGAAAGCGTCCCTCGAACACAAAGTGGTCTCAACAAGTACATAGCAACAACGTTACAACATCTAACAAGAAAAATGTGAGAGAGCGATGACAAATGACAGAACTGCGACGTGATAGGACGGTTGACTGAAAGCGGAGCAAGGACCGACAGTTCTGGCACGGCGCTTTCCGCCCCTGCATGTACATAGCCTCCTTTGTTCCACGGATGTGGACAGCCTAGATAGATTATCATCATCGTTTACCCACACCGTCTCACACCCAGGGCTCCTTTTTCTTTCCACTCATCGTCTTCCACGGCTTTGTCGTTCACAAAATATCCACGAGTAAACGCCCCCGCGCACAGGTTGATAATGTGGCCAAAGCACCTTAACCTGCGTCGTTCTCTCATTTCTTTTGTCTCCAATTCCGGACAACAACGCAGGGTCAGCGCTTCCACGCAAGCGTCGTTGGCACTGGCGTTGTCGCTCATGGTGTAACCAAGTCGATCCTTGATTCCATACTCCACGAGCGTCTGTTTCAACAACAACGCAAGGTTTATGGCTGTGTGGCGTCCGTGAATCTCCTTCATGCCGAGGAGAAAACGTCGGCGCACGCCATTGGAAGTAATGTAATGGGAGTAGATGCCCAATACCGGTGTCTGGGACGGTGACGTCCACGCGTCGAATGATAAAGATATGCGACTGACTGCTTCGGACAACTCGTGTCGCACAGATAGCTTTCTCGCAAGATACGATACTCGCCCATAATCCAGGCTCGCAACGTGTCCGAGCTCTTTGGCAGCATGCTTGAGTCGCCAACAACTAGAATTCGATCAGTACACGAAGTGACTCTTTTAATTCATAGCAGCAGATCTCGATTGTCCATACCTGAAAACTCGATTAATTTACGAAAGCTTTCGTTCTCGATCATGAAGAACGCAGAATGAGAGCGGATAAAAAAATGAATCAATTTCTTTTTGAAGAGCTCATATCTATCATTTCTATCATTTCGATGCGATTTAGGTATCGGTCCTCGACGGGCGTCGGCAACATTATTGTCTCTGTCACCATCGTCGTCGTCGTCTCGTCGTCTCTTGAGGCGAAACATCTTCGTGTCCGGATCGTACCCATGAACGGCCATCAAGTGACGAGTTTTGTAGCCTCCCGGTGCCAACGGTAGGCCTTGACGCCCGCCGAGGACCGATACCTAAATCGCATCGAAATGATAGAAATGATAGAAATGAGCTCTTCAAAAAGAAATTGATTCATTTTTTTATCCTCTCTCATTCTGCGTTCTTCATGATCGAGAACGAAAGCTTTCGCAAATTGATCGAGTTTTCAGGTATGGACAATCGAGATCTGCTGCTATGAATTAAAAGAGTCACTTCGTGTACTCGGACACGTTGCGAGCCTGGACTGGATTATGGGCGAGTATCTTGCGAGAAAGCTATCTGTGCGACACGAGTTGTCCGAAGCAGTCAGTCGCATATCTTTATCATTCGACGCGTGGACGTCACCGTCCCAGACACCGGTGTTGGGCATCTACTCCCATTACATTACTTCCAATGGCGTGCGCCAACGTGTTCTCCTCGGCATGAAGGAGATTCACGGACGCCACACAGCCATAAACCTTGCGTTGTTGTTGGAACAGACGCTCGTGGAGTATGGAATCAAGGATCGACTTGGTTACACCATGAGCGTATCGGGGTCAAGTCCCACAGTCCCACGGGTAACGTGGGACGTCCCAACCCCGTCCCAGTCCCTTGGTCCCGTCCCGGCTCGGAACACTGACGGGCACAGCACTTTGGGCATGATCGATATCATCTGCAAAGCATGGAAAGGGACCCGGCCAGCGGCCTTCCCGGACCATCGTCTGCGTTATTGTCAGTAATGAGATACATATAAACATCGGCCTTGTCAATGTCAATGGAGCTCGATGTCGTGTCGTCGGGAAAGTTGTAGGGGCTAATTCTCCGAGCCCATCGATCAAGTCGAGTGCCTCGGGTGCCGTGGCAGCGATAGAGAATCAATGGGGCCTGCTATGTGCATCGAATCGATAGAGCCGAAACTACATAGATGGTAGACTGTAGTCTGTCGGCTATATCCCGAGAGGCAGCACATCTCAAGAGACGTCGCGAACACAAAGCACAGCCATAGAGGCATGCATCCCGAATATATGCTGGCTGATAACATGATCCAAGAATGAAATCACGATTCGACTTCTCACTGTTCTCAGTAGTCTTGAAACTTGAGATTGCTGAAGTTACACAAGCCGTCCGCCGAGCGAGATCGAAAGCAACGGAACGCGTCCTGCGTCCATCGTACAAGGTGAGACTCAGTGCGAAGATGGAACGTAAGACGCAAAGTTTGGTGATTTGAATATTTGAGGGGGCGGTACAGGGATGCGGCCCTGTCGTCGAAGGTTTATATTGATTTTTTGTCCTTCATGCCAAGGGGTGGTAATCCTTGTACCGCCGCCCCCTTAAATATTCAATCACCAGACTTTGCGTCTCACGTTCCATCTTCGGAGGTGCGTAATCCCCTCCAACGAGGGAGGCATCAAGATAAGAGGCGAAGATGATCTCTATGAGTTCATCTTTTGCCAGCGGGAGTCAATTTTCTTTAGAACACACTGCTTCGCAGCTCGGGGCTCGACAAGATATGTGACGGTCTTGCGGAGCCTCTTGTACGACATGTACAATTTCGACAGCCTGGGTGTGTTGGATTCCATATCGATTATCGTCGCCACAAATGGCGTCACCAGTTTCAGAAGGCTTTGTGCCTTCAACCACCACTCCCCATCAAGTACCAACCTGCGGACCGATTTGCCAGCCTTTGTTTTGGACAAAACTTCCGAGACTTCAGACAAAATAGAGACCGTCTCGAGCGCTTGCTTGGACTTGATTAAGACTTCAAGGCATGCCGAGGTCGACTGCCCTCATGTAGGCACTGGAAGAGCTAAAGCAATTTTTTTACCATACAAGTTCTCCTGCGTCTGCTTCAAAAAGGCGTAGGGAACATGGTGGTTGCGAAACCACTTTGAAACGTCCAAGGCCTGCACAACAACACCGTTCAAGTCTGGAAGCGACAGCACGTCCTTGAGCAGTAAATTCAGCTGGTGCGAATTGCACCCAATGGCATGGATGTGTGGATGCACGCCCGAGACAATCCTCACGGCTTTCTTCATGTTTGCAGCCGTATCGGTGCAAATCGCATTTATTTTCTTCGCTCCGACATTTTCAATTACTTTGAGGATTTGCTTTGCAACGTGTTCGCCTCTGTGCTGTTCTGTTCCACTTGCATCTGAGCCCTGAAATATGCTCTGCCCTGTTGGCGTCACAAGCATATAATTATTTATCGACTCTCCACGCGTGTTTGTCCAGCCATCGGTGACCAAGGTGATGAGATTACCACCATCGCTCTCCTTAATGGTTCTGACATCGTCCGAGATCTTGGCATTAAAACTACATATCCAGTAGTCCACTCGCTAAACAATATTTCGAAGGCGGTTTGTACCCGGGACGTAGTTTATTCAGAAGATCGATGAAGGCTGGCGCCTCGACAAGGCTGAATGGCAGTCCCAGATGGTAAAAAGTCGTGGCAACTTCCTTTTTAAGGTCTTCTTGTTCGGACTTTTTCACGCAGTCAACCCATTTATGCATAGTCGTAGGGGCCGGGGAAGGTAGCGCTAGGGGAGGAAGTAACGATGGGAGGGCTTTACGCATTTGTGAACATTGCGGAGATCGCAGTCTTTTTCGGTTTCCAATAGCGTTGCTCGTACTCCGTAGATACTTTTAGTGCGGCTTCCTTGTCACCGGGTCGCGCCTTTGGGCATTTACAAAGGTGCTTCAAGACCCGCTCCAGATCGACGGTCCTCAGCAACGAATCGCAGGCTTTGCACATCAGGGCACCTTGCACTTCGACGTACACAGCGGGACGGCTTGTAGAGCGGACTTCGTCTTCTCCTTTCTCCTGTACCCTTATCAATACTACTCACTATTGACGCTCGTCAGCAAACGCCTCGAGGCCAATCCATAACAAAAACCCGCTAAAACAATATCTGCTAAATGGCCTCCGGCCCATCGTTATATCGGAATATCATTTTATCGAATCTCATGTGATCTAAGCTCATCACGTGCTTCATCACATGGCTGCCGATCTGGCATGCTGTCCCACCGTAAAACCATGTCGAGTTGACGTGGCAGCAGTATCGATTCTGAATTGAATGTTCAAATTGCCACACAATACTGATGCTGCACCTATAAGATTGGTGACGTGCCACATACGCACTTACTTCTATCAACAAGGGGTGTTTAAGGTGGAAAAGAAGGTGTAAATTGGGTGGAATGAGCCAAAACAACTGTGTCGCGATGACCCCGATATGACGATATCACGTGACTTTCCGAGCAAAATTGTACATATCGTTATCGGCCAGGCGGGGCTTGTCGTTATTTGCATGGAATTTCAGAAAACGAGTATCGTTAGAATAAGGATATAGTTTTGTAGCGGATCGTTTTCGCGAAGTTTGACTATATGTATAGGGATCTCGACGAAGCGATACTGTAGAGAACGTATGAAGTACCTATGTATTTGGAATTTATGTTATTTATTCTGCTCCTCATGCGAGCTTCAAGTCGCGCCCGTTGTGAGCCTTCGGACCGCCAAAGTGATACCTGCGCAGGTACGGAGCTAAGTAAGACAATAAGACTTCTCGGCCCAATCTCCCCCTGTCTTCGGACTCCAGACTCCAGAGTAAGCCGCCAAAGGCAGGCAGCAAAAATAGCCAGTACATAATTGTGAGAGGCGACACCCCCCTATTATGCACATACTCCGTACTCCGTACATAGCCACTCATTTATGAATCATGATTGATCAGTGCTCACTGCTCAGTAGTCTTCACCTCGTGGAGTCAACACACCCGGCACGCCCGGCTCGGAGATGTCCATCCCCATTCGTAACATGCGGACTGCGTGCATAGGTACCTACCTACCTATGAATCTCATGACCCAAGGAGCCAGCCAATGCTCCCGAAGCGAGCCCTGTCCGAGCATCAAACCTACCACCACATAACCTTTAGCCAAGCCTTCAGAAAATTTTGAAGTCCTCCATCATACGAAAAAGAATGGCAACACCACCCACTCGCCTCCCCACTTTTGAAATACACAGAAGCCAAAAGATCCTCAAAAAAGGGGCGCAAGAACCCCTACATCTTCATACGGAGTACATACGGAGTGCCTATGTACTCTTATTAAAAAGGGGACAACCTAAAAACAACAACAGCAGCAACGTCGTTACGTCCTACCTAGGCGGCACAATGGAGTCAATCCCATGTCGGTTGTACAAGACAATGCAACCGAAAAGGTCCTCGAAGCGGCATAGCGCTTCCAATGCATGAAGGTGTAATTTCCGACAGAGCAGGGATTTCACAGGGATTGTGATTTTTGGTTGGGCGAAGCCAGCGCAACTGGGGAGCAGCTGTCTGTAGCCGAGATGAGCCTTTTTGCAACGCACGAGTGGCTGAGCAAGTAGTGTCGAAATCGAAATTAGGACCACCGCCACAGCATGAACAAGAGACAACAAGACTCGTGAGCTGTAACTACGCAGCAGCATTCTGCGGCACAAAAAAGCGCACACAGATGAGACCATACATACTCCCCGCAAGTGACTGTGTGTGATTCAGAAAAGAAAAAACATGACGTCCAGGAAGTGAGAGCGTCGAAATTCGTCCAGACCCTCCCCTCCTTGCGGGGGTGGTTGAAAAAATCATGACTTTCCCATCTCTCCCTCCCCAAACGCCATGCTCCCTCATAGAATTAGAAAATAAGTAAATACATGATAAATCAGGATGGACCCCTTAACGCGCGCGCGTATATGTGTATAATGTTCTTGCCGTCAAGTGCTACTATTCAGGGAACCTAGGTTACACTTCTGTACAAAAAAATCGCCCAACGTTGTTGCCGCCAAAGTTATATATAAGAAAGAATTTTTGCCTGTCGTCAAAAAATGAAGATGTGGAAATCGCGAAAGCCCTTCAGGCTTCAACTAAAGAGTCGAAAAAGAAAGATTTAAGCAAGGACGAAAGCAGCGACACCGGCGACGGCGGCGAAGATGGCGGAGCCGGCGATGGAAGCAGCGCCAGCAGTGGGGACAGGACCGACGGGGGTGCTGAGAAGATGTTAGCAGATGAAGCAACACTGTATCTTGTGTGACTGGGGAGGGTGAAGAGCGTTGTTCAACGACAATCTCAGGTTGTCAACTTACGTGCTGTTGCCATAGGGGTTGGGAACAGGGACGCCAGTGCCCTGGGGACCGTTGGGGGATCCGGGGCCGTTAGGAGTACCGGTGGTAGTGCAGGGGACCTCGATGGTCTGGTACTCAACTGAGGTGAGAACGGTGGTGTAGCTCTTGGTGACGGCCTTGACCTGGGGAGCAGGGCAGGCGGGAGCCTCAGTGGTAGCGGGAGCAGAAGGAGCAGGAGGAGCCTGGCTGGCGGGGGGGTTGGCACCGGGCGCTGAGCTAGCGGGGCCGCTGGGACCGGTAGGGGCGGGGTTGTTGCCAGAAGCATTGCCAGCGGGAGCACTGCCAGTGGCAGCGGGGGGGCAGGGCTGGCCACCGCACATGGCGGGACCAGTGCCCGTGGGAGCGGGACCAGCGGGGTTGGATGAGCTGCCGTTGGCGGCGGGAGCAGTGGGAGCGGCGGTGCCAGTGGTGACGGGGCACACAGTGGTGGTGGCCACGGTCTCAGTGGACAGTACGATGCTGTGGGCCGGGCAGTCGGTGACGGTGGCAGCGCACTTGGTGATGGTGTGAATGCGGGTCGTCATGAACGTGGTGGTGGTCACAGGTCGGACAGTGGTCGACACCTGCGTGGAGCGGGCAGGGCAGTCGGTGACGGTCTCAGGGCACGCGGTGATGGTGATCAGCTCGGTGGTGTAGTCAGTGGACATGGCATCGCCAGCGAGGGCGGATCCGGCCATGACGGCGGCAGCGGCAGCAGTGAAACGCATCTTGACGGTTTGGTTTTCGTGGAGGACGAAGGGGCTGGTGGTATTGAATGAGAGTGAAAAAACAGCGGGAGCGGTGATAAAGAATGGACGACCGAAGTCAACGACGAGTCAAAAGCTGTACTTGGAGAGGATGTCTGTTTTGGCTGAGGGAGAGGAAAAGGGAAAGGTTACAAGCAAGTTGGACGGAGGAGGACGCGATATTAATACCATGCCGGCTTTTCATGTCGGACTCGGCCCCCGACCCCTGACTCCATCCCGTCTCCTCGACTTTTGCCGCTCTCCTTGATATTGCCTGCTGTCTGGTCCGCCTGCAGAGTACCTACGGAGTACACGTCCACTCATCGTCAACCGCGAAACGCTCGCCCCGGGAAATTGCGCAACGCCATGCGGCCTCCATCACACTAATCCAGGGGCGAACGGGCTCTCACGAGTCACCAGTCGTTAGAAGTGGGGGTACTCAGCGCCATGCTCAGGGGCGCGCCACCGCCTCCACTCGTGCGCATGGAAACGGAGTGCTCGGTCGGCGGACGGCCAAAATCTGTCGAATTGGACATGTGCGTGTACGAAGGCGAACCACGGTAGCCAATCTGGGGTCCCATGTGCGCTGTGAAGCGTCAGTTTACCTTTCTGATACAGACATGCATACGGGAGTAGGTAACACTATCATACACTTGTAGTACCTAAGGTGCTCTGCTTGTCTTAACGTCTGTGTCGTCTGGTTGAATCAACGGTTTTCCTGCGAATCCTTTCACCAAGCAGCACAAAGTCGGAATGCTCTCTGTCGACCAAACGCTTTCATTGTTCTTTGTCTGGTCCTGCGACAACAAGGCCTCTAGCCGGCACCTACTCCCCGACCCAATCTCGGCTGCATTTTTTGGGTCATGTACTCTGTAGGTACTGTACCAGGCTCATCTACCAGGATATGCTTGTCCGAGGTCGCTAGCTGGCTCGTGCCCGCTTTACTTCTGTGGCCCTGGGAACCTGACCACTCGACTCAGAGTCTCAGGATCCCAGACTGCATACATCAGCAACCCTAAGAGCAGAAATGAGTTCGCCGCCAGTGTATAGAGTACAGAATACAGCATACGTTTACTCCGTACGTATGCCTCGGTTTCCATAATGCGGCCCTATCGTCCTCGGGCTATGTACCTACCTACAATGTAGGCATGTACATACTCATGCGCGCTTTCGCCCGTTGTGCCCCGAGCTGTTACTCCGTAGGTACTAGGTACACTGCGCATTGAGCCGGGCAGATCTGTACGGTATGTACTCTCTACTCCATACAACAGCCACTTGTGTTTTCTGGTGGGCATGGCTCCTAGTTCCTCGAGTCGAATTTGGACTTCCTGGGGCTGTGGAGTCTCTGCCGGCCGATGGTGATGCGCTTGATACTCTACAGTGTAGCCTCCGTAGCAGCAATTCCATGTGAAGTAATTCGCAATTTGAGTCGCAGGGATCTCTCCCTCTTTATGCACAGTCTAAAAGAAGGAAGACAGGAAGGAGCAGGGCTGAAAACGCAGGCGTATTGACAGAGCGAAACTACCTACAGGCTACAACAGTTGTGTTGTGGTTAGAGAAGTTTCGCAACCAAAAGCAAAAGCGAGTAACATACCGAGTAAGATCAGTTGTGCTTTTGTTCCCACGCTAATGCAGGAACCGATCTGCAGACTGCCCACTGCCAACACATCATGATGCATCCCTTGTCCTCGTACCGACCACCAACCATGTGTCGCTCAAAACGCCGGACCAGAACTGGCCTTGATTTCAACCGAAACTCATGTGAGCATTTCGCGCTATGTATCCTATGCAACGTCGCTCGCCATTATTATCTCGTCTGGGTTGGTCCTCCTGATGCAGCGTTGTCTTTGTACCTATCTAGCCCCTCGTCATCTTGAATCATTGAACCAGCAAACGACTGGTAGCTGAACTGTCTCCGAGCGACACTGGCGACTCTTCCTGCTTCTTACACAAAACCGTGGTACAATACCTTCATCTGTGCTGAATTGAAGTTGTCGTCACGTTGTTGATGGCGTCCCTGCAATGCATACATACCTACAGCTCGGTTTTATTCCTGCCAAGAGGCTATTTTTAATTCTTCCCGCTTGGATCTCATCGGCATGTGCCACGACACCGTGGGCAGATCGGCTCGTCGTGGCACGGTGCTGCGCAACTCTATTTGCGCTCCAACGTTTGTCAATCAACCAATCGCACGGCTCTCGTGGTGGCGAAAGTCGTAGCGGTGAAACTTGAATCAAAGCGACACATCATCATCGTCACAACACAAGCTCCGTGCAACTGCTGAGACTGGGGCTGTTGCTGGCTGTCGTCGCACAGACATTAGATGGCAGTTGCCGCTCATTCACGCTAACATGTATGTAGCTTGTGTAATGAACTCGACCCAAAAAAATCGACGCCACTTGAGTCATCTGCCGTAAATCGCAGACCGCTTGAGGTATGTACTGAAGAGCCTTTAATGCTTCAGACCGTGACGTCCTGGATACACTTGGCAGGGAGTGTGTTGCAGCGGCGGCCAAGTGCCACGAGGGCTCTCGTGTTCGAGACGTCAATTCATTCGTGGACCATGGCTAATAAAAGCCACCAGAGAGATGCGAAGCATGACCGTTGCGCAGTGGCAGAAAATAATATAAAGCATTTTAATAGCAGGGAAATTAAACCACCTACCTACCTATACCTCTCCGTATAACGAAAACATGTGCGGGCGGGTTGTCCCCAAGTGGAAGTCATCATCTCCTTCCCAACTCGCCCTCGCCGACTTGCGCTCTGGCCATTCGTGAGCACTTCTAAAGGGGCACTTCCCCTGACTTGTTGGCGACTTTCCCATATCAACACTCTAGAGCCAGGTAAAGAAGCGAGACAGGCCATCAAGGAGCGGGGACGACTGGAACGACTCCGGCTAACGACTTCGGCTGCGTCAATGCTGAGCAGATGAAAGATGGCCTTAGAAAGTGATGATGCCATCGCAGCTTTCCAAAAGAAGGAGGCCATTTGTAGGCCTCACATGACACAGACCGACAGTACATACATGAAGCCGCACTGTTGGTGAAGTGTCATTGCGCAACGCGGCACAGTACGGACGGAGTATGAATAATGAAGCCATTGAGACGTGCATTTTATCCGAAAATTTGCCGCTCAGGACGCCCGACCTGCGCAAAGGGCCCCACACGGGCACGAGAGAACCTGCACCGACTTTTGGACGGGCACAAGCAGATAAAGACGCGCACCTGGGAATCAAGAAGGCGACTCATTCTCTTGAAGCAGCTCTGATCCGTTGATACAACCATACGGGGTTTTCGACCGGCACTGAAACTCAGACCATCCTCCCTCAGCGAATCTATCTCTCAAGAAATCGAAATTGTACTCTCGCTGTATCGGCATGACTCCACGGTAGCCTTGTCGTTATTCAATCCCAAACAAGCATGCTGCATGCTGCGAACACAAGGCTGCCGGACTTATAGCAGTGTTTTCTCTCTCAGACAACCTCCTCCTTCCGTCGTTCCTGTGCTTATAAGTAAGGCCGGGACTTCTCACACGTGCCATCATGGAGGCCCAGGTGAGCACGAGAAACGCCTGCCTCCTCCCTTTTGTTGCATTTCCACTCGTGCCTCCGCCACATCAGCCTTGCAAAGCCCAAATCAAACAACTTCGACGCCGATCTTTTATCTTGACGCCAGGGCTTAGGTTTCATTCGCGTTTCATTGCCAACTTGAGAGACTTGCATGCTAATCATGACCGTTTGCTGGGATGTCTCACAGGTCGAAAATGCCGTCGAAATTTTGTCTAACCCCATATCCGACAATTCCGTGAAGGAGCAGGCTTTCGAGTATCTCAACCAGCTGCGTTCCCACCCGCAAGGCTGGCAAGCATGCACAAATCTGTTTGTCCGGACTCCACGTGCCTCCGAGGTCGCCCGAATGGTCTGTCTCGAAGTTGTCAACTACGCCGTTCATACTCAGAGTCTTGATGCCGCGAGTTTATCGTTCCTAAAATACACACTCCTCCAATATGCCCGCCATAGTTATGGCCCGGATGCGCAACAACCAGCAGATCCAGTGTCCCTACAGAATAAGCTGACCCAAACCCTGACCTATCTTTTTGTTTTCCTCTATCACGACGGGTGGCAAAGTTTTCTCGATGACTTCTGGGAATTGACCGGCGTGTCGAACGGCAGGGACAGCATCGTTGGTATTCTTTTCTACCTTCGAATTCTGTCTTCGATTCACGATGAGATTGCCGATATGCTACTCTCTCGGCAAACCAACGACGCCAAGCGAAACAACGATCTCAAAGACCAGCTCCGAGCGCAGGACATTCATAAAGTTGCTGAGTCTTGGAAGCAACTCCTAGCCAAGTATAACGACAACGACACTCTGGTAGAACTGGTGTTAAAAGTTGTAGGCAAATGGGTCAGCTGGATGGACATATCACTCGTTGTCAATCAAGACATGATTCGCCTGCTACTTCCACTGGTCGGTCGTACCCACGCCGGTAGCGACGACAAAGTTCGAGACACAGCAATCGACACGCTGACTGAGATATGTGGCAAGAAGATGCGCTCGGTAGACAAGATGGACTTGATTTCCTTTCTCAATCTCCAGGAAATTGTCGGACAACTTCTTGCCAGCCCTCCGCTGAGCACGAATAAGGGCTCGCCAACCTATGACGTTGAACTGGCTGAAGCTGTGGCCAAACTTGTCAATACCGTCATGTCCGATATTGTCAAGGCTCTTGATGACGGTCAAGTGGGGGCAGACTGTAAAGAACGGGCGAAGCAACATCTTCACGGCTTTCTCCCGTTCCTCTTGCGACTCTTCGCGGACGAGTATGATGAAGTTTGCTCTACAGTCATTCCCGCGCTGACAGACCTACTCACCTTTTTGAGGAAGTTGGGTCAGCTCCCTTCAGACTTTTCCAGCATGCTCGCGCCGATCCTGGACGCCATCATCCGAAAAATGCGATATGACGAAACATCCACATGGGGTAACGACGACAAGCAGACAGACGAGGCCGAGTTTCAAGAATTGCGACGAAAATTACAGAATCTGCAGAAGACTATCGCCGCGATCGATCAAGCTCTTTATATGGACATGCTCAGCAACCTAGTTGCGAATACTTTTCAGAGTCTGGATCAACGGGGATCTCAAATGGATTGGAGAGATCTTGACCTGGCTCTCCACGAGATGTACTTGTTTGGAGAGCTGGCTTTGCCTAATCATGGTCTCGGGACCAAGAACCAGCCTTCCACAGAAGCGTCTGAGCGGCTCGTGGTCATGATGCAGAAAATGGTTGGATCAGGTACGTAACACTGTTTTTAGTACAGCAGTCTGGAATCTCCTTGGAACTTTCCCATTTTAACAATCGTTCGTTAGGTATCGCCACCTCCTCTCACCCTGCTATCTTGCTGCAGTACATGGAAATCTGTGTGCGTTACTGCATCGTGTTTGAAAGCCATCCCACGTATATTCCGCAGGTGTTGGAAAATTTTGTCCGAATTGTGCATCATGAGCATGCTCGCATTAAGACGAGATCGTGGTATCTGTTTCATCGGTTCGTTAAGCAACTCCGCAGCCTGGTTGGAAATGTTGCCGAGACTGTGATTTCCTCGATTGGCGACCTCTTGCCCATCAAGGCCGAAGTTCCTAGTGAGGATGCCGATGACGACATGTCGTCGGATGAATCTGACCATTCAGCCAACGCCCTCTTCACCGGCCAGTTATACCTCTTTGAGGCAATAGGGTGCATTTCCTCTACAAGCAGCACCCCAGCCGACAAGCAAGCGCTGTTTGCTCGGTTGGTCATGGAGCCTCTGTTCCGCGACATGGAAATCAATCTTGCGCGAGCCAAGTCGGGTGACGCGCAGGCCATCCTCCAGATACACCATATCGTCATGGCCCTTGGCACCCTAGCCCATGGGTACTCGGACTGGAGCCCTGGGTCCGCAGCCACCCAACACCACCCTCCACCAGAAAAGGCGGTTTCGAACGAGTTTTCGAGGGCAGCGGGAGCCATTCTTATCGCCCTCAATCAGCTCAACTCATCAGCTGAGATCCGGACAGCTTGCCGTTCCGCCTTTTCGAAGCTTCTTGGCGTTCTCGGCTCGGCTGTGCTGCCGCAACTGCCGCAGTGGATCCAAGGCTTGTTGTCTCAGAGCTCGTCCAAGGACGAGATGGCCATGTTCTTGCGCTTACTGGACCAAGTCGTGTACGGTTTCAAGACGGAGATTTATGACGTGCTCAACGCTCTCCTCACGCCGTTGCTGCAGCGAATATTTGGTGGGCTCTCTGAACCCATTACGGGGACGGACGACGAAATACAACTTGCAGAGCTCCGACGCGAATACCTGTCCTTCCTACAAATCATTTTGAACAATGGGTTGGAAGGTGTGCTCATCAGCGAAGCGAACCAAGGATTCTTTGAGCCGATGGTTGCATCCATCACAGAGCTGGCCAAGACGTTGGAGGGAAATGTTGGTCCCAGTCGACTTGCATTCACTCTCATGGCGCGAATCTCGGCGATTTGGGGTGGACCAGACGTGGCAAAGATCTCCCCCAACCCCACTGCTCCCACCGGAAGCCCGAACCCTTTGATACCCGGATTTGATCGTTTTATGATTGACCGCTTCCACTCAGCCTGTTGGGAAGTCATGCGCAATCCCGGCTTCCACCCCGGACAGGATGCCCAGACCAAGCAAGTCCTGACCGAGATTGCCGGTTTGGAACAAGTCATTTATACCAAGACAGGAGAAGTCTTTCTTCGAGAATTGCAAAACGGGCTCTTTCTCACTCCAGAAATCAACGGAGAGGAGTTTTTGAGATCATTGACAACTTCGACGGACAAGAAGATGTTTTCATCCTATTTGCAGAATCTTCTCAAGAGGAGGCAATAGACAGACGTTTAAGAAAATAGGAGGATTTAAGGAATAGGAGGATTTTGGCGCCAGATAAGATGGAGCTGGCAGGATATATAACGCCGCATCAGAAAGAGAATGAGATGCATGATTTGGATGTCCTGGAATAAAAATCTCAATTTTCATACATGGAGTTGGGAGGTCAGCCCTAGATAATGTTTTATATGAAATAGAGGATTCAATGGAATTCAGAAGAATGGAGGGCATGGGTGTCGAGTCGCAGTCGAGGAGGTGAACCGTGAAATGGCGTGCTTGTGTCTGAATTCCTGCGTCTGCACTGATGTAGGATCAGAGGCTACGTGGCTATATGTACATACTGCCCTGTCTTGTCTGTCAGAGCGTGATCACGTATGTGACATGGGTGCAGGCTGGGCTATGATTGGGGTGGCGGTTTGGGGATGATGTTGAAACTGTGATGGGTGCTCGTACTGGAGGTTCGATGGACGGCAATCGATGCTAATTTACATAGCATGGCATGGAGATAATGTAGTGAATGACTTATGACTGCGATGTGGTGCGGTGATGAACATTTCATCAGGTAGAGTAAAATTTAAACACCATAGTATATGAGTAACTCCGGCGTCGTTGAATATGATTGCTAGCATAATATCAATTAGCAGGTAAGTAGAACGTGGGAAAGACATTTTAGATATGTGATAGGGTAACTTTGATGTTATAACAGTACACACGTACCGCATTCATGGGACGCCACAACGTCAATGTCGTATCCGCGATTGTGGACGGTGAAAGTTACCGCTACTGTACCAAGCAGCATCTCCTCCAACCGCAAATACTTTCCACGCTCGCCTTACGCACCCTCCCCAAAACCAAAAAAATAAAAAAATAAAAATAAGCCACACCCCCTTACACATCACAATCGGCATCTTCTTCAGGGCATACTATCATATCAGCATTACCAGATATTAATAATGTACTATTAGGTCGTACGTAGCTAGGTGTATACAACATGTAAGAAACCAACATCCCCCAGACAAGCCCGCACCGCCTTCCGAATCAAAACTCAGATAATATAGCCCCCATTGCCCAGGCTACGCCACTCCCGCACCCCTTTTGCCTCCTCTAATTCGATGCACCACCATAGAACCTCCTTGGCCTTTTCAGCCTGACCGCTCTCTTCATGCGCACGAGCTAGTGCGAACCATGCGTCCGTGTTGTCCCAGCCGGTCCCGAGGCGGGTCAGTCCGGAAAGGAGGGTGGATGCGCGTTCGCGAGCGGATAGGCGGTCCACGAGGGGGAGATGCGTTGCCTTGTAGGGGGCTGGCAGCTGGTCACATGTACTTGAGGTAGCAGCAACAGCAGAGAAAACGCCATCAACACCATCGGCATCATTGCCATCTTTCGGAGAAAACAGCGGCGGGGGGGCACCCGTTGTGGCCGGGCCCAGCCCAAGTGGTGAAGATGGCAACGTCTCCGTGACGGCGTCCTGCGCGGTCTTCAGGGACCATGTGGAGCCTGCTCTGTCAGCGTGATCGAAGAGATTCAGTGCCGGCACGGTTGGCGCAGGCAGCAACTTCTCGCTGTACACGTCCAGAAGGATGCTGGCTAACTCGGTGATGGCGACTGGGTGGTCCGGAGAGTGGGTGAGGGCCGTTTCAAAGTCCGCCTTGGCGTTGTAGGGGAGGCCCCTAGCGAGTCCCAAAAGTCCCAGCTGTTTGCGCAGTCGTTAGCGATTGAAACAAGAGTATTGAGCGGAGTGTGCAGGGGCAGGGCTCTGGGGAAAATAAAAAAACAGAAAGGTCACAAAGGTCAACAAGGGTTGAGTGAGTGGCTGCAAACTGACCTCGGACCACACATCGCCCCAAAGATCATCGATGCTCCGCCTCTCCGCCCACACGGCGCTTTTGGTCACTCCTGATGCAGAAAGTTCTCGGCATGATTCCGACTCGATCCCCGAGAGCAGCTTCTGTGCTTCCATAACTGCGGCCCGCCCATCATCCAACATGCCAGCCCGGCGGTAAAACCCAGCAATTGTGAGCCATATCTTGATGAGGAGCGAAATTCTCTGGGTCTTTTCTTTCTCCTTGGAGAACTGAACCAGGGGAAGGACGTTGGGCGACGCGTGTGTCATGACATCCAATGTGAAATCAGTCGTGTCGGAAGACCTAGACGTGGCGGACTTGATTGAATGTAGAGACGCGATGGGTTTTGTGCGACCGCTGGACGGCGTCCTGGCGTGAGGCATCTTGTTTAAGCTCTTAAAGAAATCAGGTTGCTCAGCCTCTGTCGTCGGGGTGAAGAACGTCTCTCCATCCACCACGGTGTCTTGATGGCTTCCTGGCCCTGTGCTGGTTGCAGGCCGTGGGCGGCTACCACTGCGGGATCGCTTCTTCAGACTGTTTCTTCGTCGTTCCTGGCTACCGCTGCCTTGTCGCAAACGACCTCTTGCAGAGGCCATGGCCATCGACTCGGTCACTTGGATTGATGGATTAGTAGCAGCAGCAGCAGCAGCAGCCGTGGCCAGGGAACTGTCCGAGGTTGCTGGTCTTGAGGGTAGACCCGACTTTTCACTGACTGTGCTGACGGCGTTGCTGGCTTGTCTCGTCCCCGGTGCCAATCGGCCTCTATGTCCGAATATAGTTCCTCGAATACTTCGGGCTGTGGCAGAAGTCTTTGGAGCTGCTGGTGGGGTTGCTGAAAGAGTTGCAGGAGGGGCGGGAGGAGTTGAGGAGGAGCTCGTGACTGGTGGCCGAGCTGATAGGGTGCCAAACATGCGAGAAAACAAGGAGAGGAGCTCAGAGCTAGCATTGACTGCGGCGTCTGGCCCTTCAACGAGCTCCACCAACGCCAGCTGTGTCATCTTGACTTCAAGAATACTTTCTTTTTCAGAGTCGTCCATGTCGTCCACCAAGCCACGAGTAGATGCACCTGAGGCTCCGCCGTTTGCGGCGGCATTCTCTTTGAGGTGGTCACTCCGGAAGCTTTCTTCGGCCTTACCAAAGAGAACAGAAGGGTCCTTGAACTGCTCCAGCGCGCCCTCGCAGGCCCGAGAGGCCATGGTAAAGTCTTGCCTAGCGCTCAGGAGTAAAGCCAAGAGATGCCACACGGGTATCAATGTCCTTTCCTGCCAATAAGGGCCGTGGTAGAGGCTGTAGCTTTCTTCTTGACCTTTGTTGCAGAGCAACGCTGATCGTACCAATTCGATGGCAGCTGTCAGCTCTCTTCTCTCTGCTAGAAGCAGGGCGAGACTGAAATAGCTCCTAATGTCCTTCGAGCGCCCAAATTCGGAAGCCAAAGATTTGCGAAGGCAGCGAATGGCTTTCGACTGTATTTCCGTTCTAGACCCTGCTTCGTGCGTGATCCTGGACCAGTGCGCGTGCGACAGTCCAATTGCTTGCCAGGCAAGAGCAATGATATGCGGTAGTACGAAGGCTCTTGTTCCATTGACGCCTTCGTCTCCCAAGTGGAGCGATGTGCCGTTGGTACCGTTTTCGGCAGCTCGGATCTGGGGCAGTTTGGAAAGCCAATCCTCCAGCTCGGCTCCGAGCTGTCGAGCCTTTTCGCCGGCTTCTTGATGGCCGTATCGACAGAGGGCCATGATAGCCTGGGCCATGGTCTCCAGCACAGTGCCATCGTCGTCCAAGCTCGCTTCTCGCTCACCTGTCTTGTGCTCTCTCGCCTTGCCTTTCTTGACGATATCCAAGTATGAGTCAAATGCGTGGAAAGCTAGGTCGAAGTCTGCCACGGCAAGATGGACAATGAATAGGGATCGGAGGATGCACGTGGAGTGGTAGGTCCGAGTCGCAGCGCTGTACAGTGTCTCGAGGACGTTGCGGCTCACGGCAGCCCGACCGCCAGGTCCTAAATCCTGATCCCTCCAGCCTCTGCCGCACAGGATGGTCCAGTTGGCCATGACCCGCTTCACAAATTCCTCAATCTCCAAACGGTCTTCGTCGGCCCTAGGGAACGTTGTTTCGCTCAGGATCAGCGCTCGATAGGCAGCTTCACATTGCTTGAGTTCCATTCGAAGTTGAGCGCGGGCAGACAAGTCGCTTGGAATCGAGTGCACATGCCCAGGGACGTAGGGCAAGTCGGATTCGAGAATTCGAGATAGAGTCTCGTAGTACTCGGCCCATATTCTCCGTCGCGGCACAGAGCCCTTGAATCCGACTCCGCCTGTAACTGGTGCCCCCATGATGTCCCAGTACCTCGCCCAAGCTCGAAAACCGGCAATGGAGTTGGGATCGTTCAGATTCAATTCATCATGGTCCACAGCCTGGCTTGAAAGCATGCAGAACTCGGTCAGAAAGAGTTCGGACCAGTATCGCAGCTGCTTGCGCACCCCATGGCCGCACCATACTCCCTCCAAGGATGGCGCAGCGGACCTCAGAGCCAAGAGTGCCTCCTTCCGTTGGTCGGTGCGCATGAAGCAATTAGCTTGCAAGTATCCAGCCTTCAGGGCGCACAAATTGGTCCACTCCGAGATGGTCTCGGTGGAGCTGGGCGAGATCCCTTCAGCCTCGAGGCTCGTGGGGAGTGCAGCAAGAGCTTCGCTGTATTCGCCGACTACCCAGTGCAGCCATCCCGTGCAAACTTTGGCCTGGAACCTGTCTTCTTGGTAATGGCTCTCTTGCCCGATGGCGGCAGCTAAGTTCGGAAATCGATTCGACACCTCGAGGTCCTCCGCGGTTTGAGCAGCCGAGGGTCGTGCACCTGCAGCCGTTGCTTGAGAGATGGCGCATTCGATTTCAGCAGCCAAGGTGAGACCTAAGAGACATATATTAGTGCCCTTACGATTTAGCGAAGAGGTTCGCATAAATCAGTGTAGATTGGAGCTTCGATCGTTGAGGAACCGGACACGTACATGTCCTCTCGGGAGCATGCTTGCGGACCTTGCGGACCAGCTCCGGCACAGCATCCCAGTTGCCCTCGCAACGAGCGCCATGGAGCTGCTCGATATAATTTATGGCTTTAACCTAGACAAGTAAAACAATCCGTATCAGCTTGATACCTTGCCTCGTCAGGCACGCTGCGGATGAGTACCGTACATTCATGGCGCGACCAGATCAGGGGCTGTGACAGACTAGACTCGGGGAGGCGCCAGCAGCATCGCGAAGACACAACAAGCAAGACGAATAAAGCACGCACGATGGCGAAGGGCGGCTAGACACCAATCCGGGAAGAAATAGCAAAGCAGCAGGCGTTGAGAAGGACGAAGGTGTCGGAAGTCGGTGTCGGTCGGTGTCGGTTGGTGCTGATGTCGGTTGCGTGGAAAGACGATGCATCCAAACACGGCATGGCGCATCCCTCGGCAGTCACCTTTGCGCCCCACGGCCCCTGAGAGCGACGGTACAGAGGCCCAAACCCCCTGGAGCCAAGCTGGCTGCTGCACAGGCTGCAGCAGCTCATGTGGAGCCTATGAGCAGGAGGGGCTATCCCAACTCGGACTAGCGACGTTGGAGCTTGTGAACGGCAGAAAAAAGTTCGTCCAGCCTTCACACCGTCGATAGTGAACTATTGTGCGGACGTTGACCGGAACATTTCGGTTCCCAAGGGATCTGTAGTACTCAATCGGCCTTTGCGATTTCTCAAAATACCCCAGAGACTTCAACGCGGCAAATTTTCCATTCCCAAGAGCCTCCGACCCCTAGCCTGCTCTGAGCGCAACGACGATACTACCTGATGAGACTTCGTCTGTCGACAACACCAACTCATAAGCCTTTGGGCTGACAAACCAAGACATCAACCCTCTCGGCACGTGAATTTCAAAGGCAGCCAAAGCAGCTTATCACATCGTCCGAACTTCACTAGCCATGGCTCCACTGCCTCCTCCAGATTTGAAGGTACTCTGCAGAAAGTTGGCTTCCATACCTCCGGCACAACTGCCGGCTGCAATTCCTTCACTATCAAAACACATAATACGCTGCAGAGTTGTACTCTCCTTGCCACAGGATCCCAAGTCCAAGGATGATGGAGCTCAAAGTGCGCAGCTCGTACACGCAATGCGAACCAGCGTGACCTCGCTACTCAATGGACGCAGTTGTGAGGGCAGGTTCGCCGCCATTGGCCTGGTCAAGGCCATCATTGATGTGGGAGGTTGGGAGATGCTTCGTACATCCGATACGTGGGTTCGCGGCCTGTTGTCTATCGTCCAGGTATGTCAGGTACTCTTGTGAGAATGTGCAGTAGACGGTATGAACTGACACGGCCGTGTGGCACAGAAAGGAGATCCGTTCGCGTCCAAGGAACTCGCCATCTTGACCTTGACGCACATCTACATGGCCGTACAGCCATACCAAACCCTTGTGCGCGAGATAGCTACGGCAACTATTCCGGCCTTCATCACGGCATGCCTTCAACTCATCAAGCCTCATGCTACGGGGAGAGCGCCTGCTCCTTTGAGCACCGTGGAAACCATATGTAGCGCTTTCTCGACGCTGATTCCTCTGTATCCTGCTACTTTCAGACCCAACAGCTCAGCCATGAGATCTGCTGTCAGATGCTACTTGGCACCCACGCTCACAGATGATCTCCCGGTCCCTCAGTCATTACAACGAGCCGCCAGAAAACTAGTCATATCTCTTCCGCACGTGGCAGCCAAATCTAATGGATGTGACGAATGGGGAAAGCTAGTGGATGGCTTGCTGCGAGAGCTGCATGCTACTGGTGATCAGGTTTTACGTGCAGTAGACGAGTCTTGGGAGGGCACATCAGGCTACACGAGACACAGGGTTGACCCCGAGGATGAACCCGCGGGAGGAAGCGGTTCAAGTGACCAACTGCCCCGATGGACGAATCTTGCATCAGGAGTGGACCGTTTGGTCGGCATTTTCCAGTATCTGGCCGACTGCCTGAGTTATCCAACAAAAGCATCTGTTATGGTTCCCATCAGCGCCCTAATGGATGCGGTCTCCAGAGTCTGTTTGATTGCAAGGCTGAACCCGAAAGCCCAAACGTGGGACCAAGCATTGGAGACGAATGCCGCTATCAGTCGCGAAGAAAAGGAGGAACTTTGGAGCTGTATGCCAGACATTCATCTATCCGCTCTCGCGTTGACGTCGCAAATTCTGTGTAGGTTTGGTCAGGGGATGATTCCATTGATACCTGAAATACTCGACCACTTGGTCCGGGTGTTTAAATCTGGTATTGCGAACCCAGTCATCAGAAGGGCGGGATATAACCTCCTCAATAGCATCCTGACACTCGTTGGGCCGACCATGTCGAGAGCGGCTGTAGGCTCCATAGAGCCTCTGATCGCTGCTTGCTGTCGTGACCTGCAAGAAAACGCAGGTTTTCTCAAGCCTTCCACCAAGCCCTCCACGACCTCAGCCACGGACGCAAAGAAGAAGGGCAACGGCAGCAATAACAACAAGAGCAGCAGCCTCACTAACGCAGACCTCTTCCTTCAGCCGCAAGCGCATGCAGCTGAGACCTCCTTATCTCTGGAACCCCCCCACAAGGCCGCAGCTAATGGACTCTTGACAAGTCTACTGTCAAATCTGCCACAGCACCACCTCAAACCTACTCTCCGTGGCCTGATGGACAAGACAGCCATCTTGGCGAGAAACCGCGATGCGATGGTAGCCAGCGTTCTCAATCCTTACAAGGACCAGCGCGGCCGCATGTATCCCACCATTCTGCCCCATTTGTCACAACAATACCCCCACGATCAGGGCCTCGAGATTCTACGAAGCAACCTCCGCACGTCCAGCACCCCGAGCAACGCCGACATGCTCGCCAGCGTAACAGCCGTCGAGCAAGACAGCGAAGACGACAATCCTGAAGACGGCCATGAGGATGGCCGTGATGAGGAAATGCGCGATGCCGATGAGCCCCTGGAGTCCACCCACAAGCAGACTCTCCAGGACGTCCTCCACCCCGTCGCGCAACAAAGCGAGACAATGGACGGAAATGGAGCAGCTAGTCTGCTGCCGATACAAAGTAACCCTTTTGAAGCCAAAGCACCCAACACACATGGCTCAGCCGATGAGGGCCGTTCCACCACAACTGAGTCGCCCGCGAAGCGCAAGCACGAAGATGCGTATGTCACGCCTTCGAAGCGTCAGGAGACGACTCCGCCTGCGGCACTTCCTGCTACTACTATACGGGTGGAGGACGATGAGAGTGACAATGACAGTGACGGGAGCGTCCATCTAAACATGGAACTAGATGATGATGATGATGATGATGATGACGAGGACGAGCCCATGTAGAGAGAGGCTGTTACTATAATACCAGTTCAACTTGAATACACGCACAACTGAATCAAAATAACTTGATCGCAAGGGCTGCTCTTTGTGGCTCACGTTTCTTGCCCCTATTCCAGCCATCATCCAAGACATGTCATGTTACTGTCAAAGAGACCAAGAATCCATTCCATATACGCTATATTGAGCTTTTTACATAGATCGCTCCACACGCTCTTCCCGTCAAGGCGCCAATCTTGCAAGACGCAAACACTCACCAAGCCGAAGACCGATTAAAAGAAAAGTAATAGCCTGCTCCTCATCCCAGAGATCTACAATTTGTTCCCTAAATGTACGTGCAATTTCGCGAATCAAGAAAAGAACATCCCTATATCCAGTGTGCGTGCAAAAAATGCGAGACTACCCCAAACGCCATTTCCAAGGTATCCAAGCCAAACCCCCCCTCAAGCATCTCGTCAGTATGACGATGCGAGCGTGTTTCGCAGGTTCTTTTTCTTCCTCGCAGCACATTTCGACTCCTTTCCCCGGAAGAGACAGGGGAGAAATAGGTGCCCCTAAAGACAGGAGAAGCCAAGAGACAAGAAGAAGAAACAGCAACACGTGGAGACTATCCCACTTGGAGCCAACGCCGCTCAGTCCCTCAGCCAAGCTCTCCGCTTCTCCTCCTTCCTCGCCTTCCTCTTCTCCTTGAAGGCCTTCAACTCCGACTTTGAGATCCTCTTATTCGACCGCTCCGCTTTTAGACTACGGCCATCATCCGCATTCGCAGCAGCATCGACGTCGAAAAAGGCATTCATTTGTCGCTTGGACTTGGCCTCGTCGGCGTGCCGGCTTGGCCCCGCGTCCGGTTGCTGGAAGTGGCCCGTGAAGCGGTTGAAGCCTGCCGTGGCAACGAACGGCTCGTCTTCTAGGCTAGGGATCTCGGGAAAGATGGCTGGTTCGTCGGGCTGGGTGTATTTTTGGGCGTACCATGCGTTGGGGTCGTAGTCGCCGTGGATGGCGGGATTGTACCCCCCCACGAGGTCGTCGCTGGAGGAGGAAGCAATAGCGGATGTACTTGATGCTGGAGCTGCGGCTTGAACGGGAGCTAGAGGCACAGGTGCATCGTTGAAGGGTGTGGCGGCAGAGTCTGCGGTGGATGAGATGTGCGGGGCCCGCGGGTTCTCCCACTGCGTGTTGCCTGTAAAGCGATTGTAGAAGAACCAGGCCTGTGTGTTGGGATCCCAGAGACAGTCCCACCCATCGTCAGCCTGTGGGATGGGCTCTTCCGGTAGGGGCGGTCCGGAAGAAGCGTTTGGAAGAGGTTCCGTGGGCAGAGGAGGCGCCGACGCGAGATTGTCTCCGTCTCTGCCATCAATCTCACCCTCTTCTTTCTCTGCCGAGTTCGATGGCGATGTCGAGGGGGCATCGTCTCCGTCTGTATGGCTTTCACCCTTCTCCAACGCTGTCGCATCCTCCGTCTCTCCGTCTTGTTGTAGCGACGCGGCCGCGATTGCTGACTCTGGTTCCATCGCAGGTTGAGGCGAAGGCGATGCGGCCTCTGCCCGCTCAGTGGTGGGTGCAGCAGCGCTCATGGCTATAGACTCTGCTCTTTTTCCAAACTAGAGTGGCGAGGGATCTGTCATCTATAATGGTGAGCATCCCGAAGGTGGAGTCTTTGCATCGTGATACGTTTTATGGACCTGAGACTTAGCAAGATCGGTGATTCTGACGTGTACGGTCGCGAAGGAATGGAACAGAAAAGAAACCCCCAACAAGTCAAAATAGTTCCCTTTCCAAGCGGTGCGGGGAAACCGAGGATGGAACGAATGCGGGATTCAGAAAGAAAGCAAAGCACTCAGCAACGGGTTGCGATCGCTCGCGCTTGTTCTTTGGATGCGCTGTTTTTTTTTTTTCTTGCGACGAGGAACCCTGTTGTTGTGCAACGACACCGGTGAACAAAGACGTTAGCGGGCCATGGGTTCGATGAGGTGGTCGCGATGGGGTGAGCGGAACATCTTGTATCCGAAGCGCAGTGTTGAGAAGAGAAGAAGAGCTGTTGGCCCGCGCGCCGAGAAGCTGCGGGTTACAGCGGGCCGTTTTAGGGCGCAATCAGCGGAATAAGCGGCGTCGTTCGCCGATTTTCCTCCTGACAAACGCGTCTACAAATGAAGTTATGAACTGAGGCCAAGAGACACTACCTCATTGGTTTCGCAACGGCCAGCAGGTAGCCAGTGACCGTGGCGTCTGTGACTGTCTGTCCCATTAGTTGTGTATTTCGCAAAACCACCCGTTAACAGATCTAATGTATCTATTCACATTACCCGCCACGGGTTCTCCACGCATAGCTCCGTCGATAATTTGCTTCACTCGATGGCTGGTTTGAACGCTGCGAATGAGAGACAATATGTGGCTCGTGCGTTGACGAAAACCCCATAGTTAGCAAGAACTGTTACATGATGTTGCATCTGTTCGCATCTTTCTATTTCTCGCTTTTCTGTTTTCTTTCTTCCTCTCTGACTATCTTCTACGAATACATAGATTGCATGTATCATAATCATGGTTCATATGTCTACCAAATTGGGCTGATACATACAGCGAAAGAAGCATCCTCCACTCCTGCTCCACGAGAGCGCGACTCTCGTGACGATGCATCATCCCGTCGCATTCCTCACCACCGTTCGATGCCTCGCCCTCGCCAGGACCGCCATCGCAGCTGCCACGCCCATCTCCGACTCCAAATGCACATGCTATCTCACCAACGGCACCGAACCAGCATTCTACAAAGCCCACCGATTTTTCGACTTCCGCGACCTCACCGACTACGCGTTTAGTGACGGCCCCGACGTGCTCCCCTCTGTCCAAGATACGTCCTCCGCACCCCCCACGAGCTCCTTCTTCACATCCGACCTCTGGACATCGACCTGGCAGACTCAATCATGGAACAACTCCAAGCCGGGGAAGCTCAACGGCGACGCGACCATCCTAATGGTCAACTCGCCCAACAACATCTACATCCAAGCCGCCGACACGCACGACAGCGCGTCACCGTGGTCAAGCACATATCTCACCCTACGCACCTCTCGGCAGCGCACCTTTCAATCCTCATCTGAATTCCAAGCCGTCTCCTCCGCCTACCACTACCTCTCGCTCCGAATGCTCGCTCGCACGATGGGCAGTCCCGGTGCCGTATCTGCCGTCTTCACCTATCGCGACGCCAAAATCCTGCCGGAGATCCAAGAAGCAGACATGGAGATCGTCACGCGCGGACCCAAGAACAGAGTTCAGTACACCAACCAGCCATCATATACGACGGACGGCTCAGGCGGTGGCGATGTCATCGCGCGTGCCTCCCGGAACGCGACATTGCCCCATGGGAAAACATGGTCCGACTGGGCCGTCTATCGACTGGATTGGACGCCCAAGCAGAGTGTTTGGTATATCGACGGCCAGCAAGTCGCCAGTATAGCCTTCCAAGTGCCCCGCGACCCGGCGGGCATCCACGTCAACTCCTGGAGCGACGGGGGGTCCTGGAGCGGCAATATGAGTGTAGGCGACCAGGCCAGTCTGCAGATTCAATGGATCGAAATGCTGTATAACACGACTGAGAAGACGACGGAGAAGCGAAATGAAGACGCTACTGGTGGGGAACATCAAGGCTGCCGAGTGGTGTGCAGCATTGATGAGGCTCCCCAGGTAGGAGTTGTTGCTAAGCTATGGGGCGTGGAGAGTAGCCAGGCAGTGATGCCTGTGAGGGGGGGTAGCAGGGTATTGCTGCTCTGTTGGGGTGTTTTATTGGTGTTGGCCTAGATGGGGTGAGGCACGACGATGATGGCGATGATGGCGATGATGGCGATGATGGCGATGATGATGATGATGATGATGATGATGATCAAGACTTCTTTTGTGCGTGCCTGTTGTGTGTTGTTGTCGGAACTATCACATGAAGCCCACGATGATGATGGACTTGCAGCCGACATCCCAGTCACACTAGCCACTCCATTTGTACAGTAACGACCCCATATATACCCTGCGAGATCAAGCCGTAACTCGCTTCAGTCGCCAAGGGATGAATCCCGAAATCACCACGAAATGCAAGCTCCAGACGCCTATGATGGTGCAAAATAAATGGTCGTTCACAACCAAAATTTCTCCATTTCCAGCACATGCTACTACCGATCGGCGGCAGCCGTGTCCAGCACACTACTGGGGACCGTTTACCGTTGAAGAAAGAGAAAGCCTCCAGGTCTTCCTCGCACCACACACGTGCCCACAAAAATCTCGTGAAACGCAGACGAAGATTCTTGTCCTGGCCCTTTCACACCACCAACTGGCCTTTAGTTGCACAGAAGGGTCAAATGAGCCATGAAGATGCCTATACTCCGTACTCCGTACAGTGTCCTTCCTCCAGACGCATGCACCCGTGGCATTAGGTACCTATCTACTACATCCGCTTTCGTTAAGCAAGGACCGGAACGTTTCGTCCCGCTCAGGCTCCAGCAGTCCTTGCGGAGAAGAGACGCACGCATTGTTTCGCGTGGGCGGACAGAAGGGGAGTGGGGTGAGTGGAGAGATTGTTTACAAGCTGGGGAAATAGAGTTTTGGGGAGATTTCGTGTGATGTAGGTATGTATGTACCTACAGATACAGACCTCCTAGTACATACCTAAGGTAGGTAGGTTACAGGTATGTATGTATAGATGTTTATTCGTAGGTACTCCGTACTCCGTAGTTGAAAAATGGGCGAAGTCTTGCCGGTGATCTTTACTTATTGTGACTAATTGGCTTCAACGGTCTGACTTGACTGACTGACTGAAATATTGAAGTCTTGTCCACTACGATGCCTACTCCGTAGATACGCCAAATTCCTCCCATCCATCAACCACCCATCCCAAGTATGTACGGATAGACATTACACCCACTAACTTGGTCGTCACTTCAAAGTTCATCCTCGTTTCTACTGACCAGTGACAAGGCCGGCCCCGGCCCCACACCTTACACCAAAGTTCAACCCAAGTTGCCAACCCCTTGAAAGTTGAAAGAGAAAAACCCCAACTTCCAAGGGCCAGACCCGGCCCGGCTCCAGCCCCGCGCTTCCCACGCCCGGGAAAACTCTAGTTCACGGCCTTGTTCAATTGTCCTCGTGACCTGAAGAACAAGGCACCGAGTGGAGGACCCGAGATCCTACCACCTCCACACCAAATGTATGTACATACATATATGTCTGCAAACCGGGGCTTCTGGAATTCGCCAACGATAGAAAATGTTGTGGTGGTTCGTACGGGGTGCATAGGTAGGCAGGTAGGTACCGTTTCTGTTCCATCCGGAGGTCCTATCAAATAACATTGATCAAGCTGTTCCAGAACTCTACTGCTTCCGAATTTTTGCATCCTCTCCCCCGCTTGTTATGCACTCCATATTGTGCTCCGTAGAAAGCCACGGCGGCTGTGTAGGAGGTACATAGCTACATACGGAGTACATATGTATGTACCTACATACTCCGTTAGCACTCCGTAATTTATATCATCCGACTCCCACGCTATTGGGCCTTGTGCTACGGAGAATAGAGCACCCCGCGAAAAAAAAAAAGACATGCATGATGCGAGACAAACTGCACAAGGAAGGGTGAAGGTGCGAGACATGCGGAGTAGTTTCTGACTCTGTAGGTAGTAGGTACTCCGTACTCAGTACCGTTACGCCCGGTGACGGGCCGAGGACTGCATGTCTCCGAGGAGAAAGCTGGAATGGAGAAAAAATGGCGTTCCTCCATTTTGCAGTTTCCATGTATGTCTGTCCAATACAGCATCAACGTCCGCCGGCGCCAAGTCTTTTGCAAAGGCAGTGTAAAGGACCTCCTCCGTAAGCGTGAACGTCTCGCTGCATGAATCATTACGTCTTATCCAGCATCTGAATTGAGTGGACCAAAGGACACTCGTCTTTCCTGTCCGCACTTGTTCTTCAGACCAAACCGTCCATCCGAGTGGACCAGACATCATCACGCCACAGCAAGCGCCCGCGAGGAAAGGGCACAGCACAATACTGACCAAACAATAATAACTTTTATAATATGACAACCGCAGTACCAAGTCGGTCTTTATGGCTTTCGCGCAAAGAGTATCGATACAGTGCTTCAAATTTTCCTTTTTTTTTTCTCTTCTAAGCGTCTCAGCTTAGAGTGAAACTTGCGGGTCCCGCGCAAGCCGGACACTCGAACAGCAGAGCCCCGGGCTCTTCATGAGAAGGATGATCCTTGTTTTGAAGGAGACGGTACATACACCCCTGTCACCATCCGCTTCGGTATTTTCCAACCGGGCGATCGATTCTATGCACTGCGCACAGACCCCGGGCTCACATGTATCGGTAAACAGTTCGCCTCTATCCAGGTATAGTCGAAGCTCGCCGGTATTTTTTTTGTTCTTGTGTCGATGATGCATGCAGAGGATAAACAACAGAATATGAGTCAACATAGATTTCTTCGTACTGGCGTGCGTTTCTCATGGGCGGCGCCAGTGCATCATTGGTGCACAATATTTTGGAATCAAGGATTTTGCAGCTCTGTCACCGCATGCTGGTTTGATCGAAGGGGAACTGTTGAGGAGGGAATGCCATGCTCACGCTCAAGCCAAAAGGGTCCCAGTCCTGGTTATTCAGAAGCGAGGGCGTCATCGGCTGGAAAGGCTGTCCAGAAATAGATGTCTGTTGGCCACCATGCTCATGGTGCGGTGGCGCTGTAGAAGTTGGCGAAAGTAGCATAGTGTGTGTTGTGTCGCCAGGAAAAGTGATATTAAAACTACGAGATCCGCCAGAAGTTTCGAGTTCGGAATCATCCACCATTTCACTGTTATTGTCGTACTCGTGGTCTGCCATGATTCAAGTCGTTAGTGTTTCCCATCACTCGTCCACACATCCCTTGAAGAGCGACTCACCCATCTGATCGGCCTGGTTTTGGAAGCAAGGTGTTGGGTAGAAGGAAGCGCCAGCGCATGCTACCGAACTGCGAGGTGTGACAGCCTGCAGCACCGAGCTTCTGGGACCCTGTGAGGCACCAGTGAGAGACGAAATGTGCTGGCGGGCGAAACCTGACACGGATCCTCGCATGGAGATGCTGTCTGAAGGAGCGGGAGAAAAGTTTGAGCACAACGTGGTAGGTGACCGGGCGTGAGCTGATGCGATAGGGCGATTCTTCGGTGAGGTGGCTGACTTTCGGGCCTGGAAGCCAGCTGGTTCCAGCTTGTGTGCGCTGTTTGCATTGGACTTGCGGTTGTGATGCTGCCGATTCATGATGGGCCTCTGGATGGTCGGCGGCTGTACCAGGTTTTGCGGAACATGTGCCGGACCTAGATTTGGACTGTCTGTCTTTGCCTGCAACTCGGCGTGAACATCAATACCTAATTGGAAGAAGCCGTGTTAGCAAACTGCGTCTTCAATCGCTCGCACTCATCAGAGCAGGAATTAGTGACCTTTTTCAAGAAGGATTCGCTCCAGCAGCGAATTTTTGTACCGCAACATCAAGCACTCATCCGCAGCATTTCGATGAGCCGCCTGTAAATTATGCAAATTGGATTCGTGAACGCGAATTGTTTCCTCCAGTTGTTTGATGTACTCGGTCCGGCGCTCGCGGAAAGCGGCTTGAGCCTGACGGTTGCGCTGCTTGCGCTCCTCCGACGTTGCGTAGATCTGACGTCATCATGCCGGTCAGTGATGCGAGTTTCATGCGGGGAAGTAGAACGAAAAGAAGTTGCCAATGGCTGATAATAAACCGTGTCGAAAATTTGGGAGAGAAAGACAAGAGATGACCCATGAGGTGGGAGAGATAAGGCAGGGTGACTGGCGGGGAATTCGTTTTAGATAAAACGTGCAGAATGCTGGACAACAGCAAGTTGTTTACCCGTTGTGCATTGTGCATTGGGCATTGGGCAGACTGGGGCCAGACGAGGAGGTGAGGTGTATTATGCAAGGGGCGACATGGACGACGGACATGGTGACAGCGCGCAACAAGAAGCGAGCGGGAGGTGTCAGTATGTGTGAGACTCACCGGCTTGCGTCCACCCTTCCTCTTGGGTTGCTGGCCATCCTGGAGGGGATTATTGGTGTTGGTGTTGGCCGAGGCAGGTGCAGATGCATTGTGATCCCCCTCGATGGGAGAGTCAACAGAATCATCAGAATCGTCAGGATGCGGGGGCTCGGGCTTGCTGTCGATGGACATGTCGTCGGCCATCCCAAGGGTCGCGGCGCAGGGCCTCTGCAAGATGACAGCCGCCGTGCGACAGCGCCCCGATCTCGAGGGAAACAAAACGATAAGCAGCAGCGACGGCCAGCAGCGTCCAGCGTCAACGCGAGGCCGAAGGAAGGCGACAAGTCGGCGGCGAGTTGCAGCAGCGATAGGATGAAGTTGGAGGCTTCCTGTGCCGTTTGGGATAACGATCAAGATTCTGCTTGGTAGATAAAAGGGTTGCAGAGGGCTGTACTCTGGAGAGGCTGCAGTGGCGGGCCGGGAAGGCGTCTTTTGGTCTCGTGCTCGTCTGCCTTGGCACCTTCGTTCCGGACGAGGTTGCTGAATCAGGTGCCGGTTCTGTTATGAGGTCGAGCCGGCTGTGACGATATGTACAGTTAGGTTGTGATTCCGTAGCAGCGTCTGCGGCGCTTTTAAGAAGTCATGGTCTGTCTGTCCCGCGTCTGCCTCCCGGTTACCGTCTCCGTGGCGGCCGACGCGCTGCAAAGATGGCTCTAAAAGAGCACTCGCCAAAAGAATCGTCGGCTCTTCTTCTTGCCAGACACACATTGCCAAGCCGCAGCCCCCCGTCCGTCTCCGTCCGCCAGCATTAGCAGCTTTAGCAACATCAGCCAGCGTTCGCAGCATGCAGAATTTCGCAAAGCGTTCGCATTGATCCGTCCCGCCCACCGCTCCGACGCGAGGCTGCTGGGGAACCTTTCCTGGGTCCTCATTCGCTGTACTCTGCGAGGTGCCCCAGACCAATCGACCAATCCCCCACCCCCAGCTCCCCAGCTCCCCAAGCCGGGTGGAGCGAGGTCGGACTTGCATTGCATAAGCCGACCGTCGTCGTCTAGGAACCCGTTTTACGATTCTGCGTTGGTCTGCGAGCAACCTTCGAGTCTTCGACAGCAAATCGAGTGGGCGTGGGAAGCCTTGACTGTATCGACGAGAAGCGCGTGGACGTGTGTACGTGTGTACGTGTGCACTCCGTTGCCATGTTCCGCTTTTTCAGCTTGGCTTTCAGCTTTCTTTCTAGCTTGGGTCCTGGAAAGAAGCATTGCGGGACAACATAGCGCGAGCTTAGGGTCATGTGCCGGTCCCGACTCCCAAGCTCCAACAGACCCGCGAAATCGTGGTGCCAATCCCCGCCATCCTCCGTCAACCGGGGGCCTCATTCGGGCTGCTCTGGTCTTGTCGGTCCCGGCCTTGTCCACCTGGCACCGACCCGTGACGGGCTTTTGATTTGTTGGAAACTTGGTAGAACTATGTACTCCGTATAGCAATCTCCGCCGTTGGGCCGTTCGAACATGGTCTCAATCACTGGCATACGATGGCTTCAAGTTGGCCAATCTACAGTGCCCGAACGTATCACTACTAAGTGCCTGCGTGTTTTGTCCTCCCCATAGAGTCTGGGCCGCAACTGCGTGTCTACGGGAAATACCTATGCGGTGGCAATCTTGGGCACTTTGTGCGTCTGACAACCCTCGTGGAGCGAAGCTATGCTCACTCGTCAAACTGTCACTCGGCTAAAACGAGCACAAGAGTCAAGACGCACACCTTCAGGCTTTCATCAAAGTTGCAGCTTGAGCGTCTTCTTCACGATCCACACGTTTCTCATATAGCCTAACTGGTCTAGTCATGAAGTCCCTGCATCAGCGGGTTTAACGAGTCGTGCGCTGTGCGGTTCCATGTCTCGGCTCGAATCGAGGCTCCAGCATTCGATACAGGTCTGGGTTACGGGTACACTTGTATTTACGGGGCCTGTCTTATGATTCCTGCCATCCTTTTTTACAGATGCTGGAGCCTCACGTCAGCGAAAGACATGGCTTTATCTTGAACGCACTGTATGTGTGTCGGGGAAGCCTCACATGTCATCAAAAAACCGTCTTCTTTCACAGTGACGCTAAGTGGTAAAGGTTCGTATTACCGCGGCCAAGGTACCTTGTACATATCTTGGGCTTTGGTGTGCCTGCAATAATCTGCCGGCTACCCTATAGACAGTGCGGAAATAGATCAACAACCATCTGCACACTGTGTGCAATCGCCCAACAACGGCGAGTCCACGTGAAGTAAACAAACCGTCCTTGCTTGAACATCAACAAAGCCCCGTCCGTCATCAAACCAGCTTGTCCACTTGACATCATACGCGATCACGCGTTGCATTCCTCTGCTTCCCCTCCCTGGTCCGCATTGCGGCTCATTCCAATTTAACAGCTTTACACTTCGTATCAACTATTCTGGCTGCTGTATCGCCGAGGACGACGCGATAGCTACCATCATGTCACCGCCTCGTCGACGATCGGCCAGGTTGGCCAGTGTCAACGCTGCTAAGGTATGTCCTTTACTTTTAAGCTTCGTGCTGAACATCTTGAGGTATTCAAGCTCTCCACTGACCAGACGCGCGTGCAGAACCGAGCCATTCCTGATCTGGCATCTGTCGCCGAAGTAAACGAAACGCCGTCTAGAAGATCGAGCCGACGCGTTACCGAAAACACATCCGTGCCACCGACCATACCAGAGCCCACTACACCGGTCTCCTCGGCCGTGAAGCCTCCCAGCAGCGAGATGCATCCAAGTCAATTTCGCCCCAGCACTGGTGCTCCTTCGTCAGCCCTCGGGCTTGGATTTTCCGACATCCCCAAAGATGGACGAGGTCCCAACGGCCTAGACAGAACGCCTTCTAAGATCAGTGGGGTCCCTAGCTCAGACTTCACATTCCGAATTGGCCGTGAAGCTATCGAGGCGGACCTGAACACTGATGCTCAACGTATGCTGCATGATATTCGTGATCAAGCAGCCAAGATTAAAGCAAAACTAGTGGCGGAACGAGAGGCCGAGGATCGTTCGGATGCTGGAGAGAGACGGATTGCGAGGCCCAGAGGCAAGGTTGGACGATTCAGTGCTGCTCACATGGCCGAGTTCAAGAAGATGGACTCAATTGAAGGCCACGCCTCTGCTTGGAGGGCACAAGAGGGTCGGTTTTCTCCAGTCAAAGCCGTGAAGCGTACTCCGTCCAAAGTCGATCTGGACGCCACGCCGACTTCTCAGAGAACCGTGAGATTGCGATCTACCGGCCCGGTGGACCAAGAAGAGTCTCCAAATGCACGACCGAAGCCCAGTCTCAAGCGGAAATCATCTGCAGCAAATCTTGACGGCGATCGTGATAGACCGGCAGTAATCAAGAGGCAGAACGCGAACCACACACCAGCAAAATTCTCTACAGCTGCCAGAGCGCCACTGTCTACGTCTGCCGCCAAGAGAGTCAAGCAGCGGCAAGATGATGATGCTGCCACGACGCGGCCCCAACCGCTTGTTGCCCCGCCGCTCAGCAAGCCAAGCTCCGTTTTCTCTCGACTTGCTACAAGTCCTAAGAAGGCGCCGCTAGCTCTCTCACCAATGCGTTCCAAACCATCAATCAAGGCCACGCCGTCACTAGTACTGTCACCCTCGAAGGCTAGTATGTCCTCACCACCAAAGCATCCTTCAATGAGGAATTTGACCTCCACGGCCTCGACAGGTGCCGAACTGAAGCGCCGCATCATCAGCCCCCGGAGCTTTGGCAAAGTCAGGTCTATTCTGGGAGGACACAAAAGCTCATCCGAAGATGCTAAGAGCGCCATACCGGTGCCCCAAGTTTCACAAACCCCAGACGCACCGAGAGTCCAGAAGGAACTGCTCCCCGTCCCTCTCACGACTCCCCGTCGCGTTTTGAAACGAGTGACTTTCACGCCTGATGTTGTCTCAACTCTGAATGCTCAAGCCTCGCCTTCTCCACACAGGGCTAGCAACATGAAGCTTCGCCCGGCACTGAGAACCATTGAGACGAAATACGCAGCACTCGACGAGGTTCTAGCTCAACCAAGTCCTAGCCACTCCATCTACCCAGATCTTTCCCCCCTGAAACACCTGCTCGCTAGTCCCGCACGTCGAGCGGGTGCGGCATCTCCCTGTCGATCAGGCACATTTACCTTTCGAAGCGACCACACCATTGAATTCGCTGATCCGGCCTCCGCTGGCTTCGGAGCGTCTCCCGGCCAAAGTGGTGTACGGCACGTTAGTGAACTTGCTGGCGCCCAGAACATACCGGGCAGTTTTCCTGATCCACCAGCATCGCCGAGTTCCGACCCGAACAAGGAGAACCAGGCTCCATCGTCGTCAATGAAGGTGCTTTCTGGCACAGCTCACGGCATGCAGAACAAGAAGCGTCATCGTGCTACCTCGGAGGATGACGATTTCGACAGCCCCCGTGCGGCCAAGAAGCGGAGGAATGAGAGCGTGCCCGAGGGTCAGGACTTACTTGCGCCTAGGCTTGCTAAGGCCGGCATGGGGAGTGCTACGAAGCGCAGGGCGAATGACTTTGCGCGTTCGCCTAGAAAGGGGCTGATTGATCGTACGCCTGGGCGGAGTGTGGTAGGTACGCCTGCTAGGGCGAGCCCAGCGAAGAAGGTGGGAAGTTTGAGTATGGATCGTTTGAATATGCTTGCTCGACCGAAGAATCGTGTCTAGGGCTGATACTTGCGTGTCGAAAGTGGAAACGACATCCTGTATATGGAGCGTTTGTGTTTTATGTCGATGTTGGAGCAGCATATGGCACATTGCGCATTGCACATTGCATATTGCCAGCAAGTGTGGCTGCTTGGCCTGTTTTTGTTTGATCGTTGAGTAGGCCACGCTAGTGAGGGGGATACAGGGACTCGGCGTTGGCTCTGGTTTTTTTGTGTGTGCTCGTATAGGATGTTGGGTAGAGTAGAGAGGGTGGTTGGATGAAGGGTGAATACAGGGGCTGTGCGAGTTTTGTTACTCTTGATTTCATGTTAAGTTCGTTGGGCTGTGTGCAGAAATGAGCTTTTGATTCTTTGCATAGAAATTGATTTTGTTGCTCTTTGTATTGAAATAGACCTCGTTGCTCTGTAGACTGTGTCCGAAAATAATACATCTTGTTGCGCCATGGAGATTGAACGCGTTGCTCTGTACAGAGTTAAACCTCGACTGCGATAAAAGGCTGCCCTAACATATGTTGACGGAGTGATGGTCAAAAAGGGGAAGCTCCCTCCTTCCTCACACAAGTCCTCATGGCTACTCCATCAATTTGCAGGTGCATGATCGATCATTGGCCCTGAACCTACGCTGCCGCCTGTCGGTTGAAAGAACTGAATTTCTTCGGTTGCCAAGATATCGACTTTGAGATGCATTCCGCTCTTTTTTTTTCACTTATAACTTTCTTTCAAAAAAGCATCTTCCACTCTTGATTCACTCACTTCGACGCTTGTATTCTTCAAAAGATTGAGCGCAACATCACAGCATTCTCGCAGCAATCAACATAGCTCACAGCATTCATCACAGCATACATTGCAGCATCCATAATAACATCCATCATAGTATCGTCACTCTTTGAACGGGCCCTCCCCACTGGTATACAATCTTTTTCGCCGCCCGAGCAACGAAACGCGTACAAATCATGACTTCACGCGCACAGTTTGAGCCTGATGTTTTCACATGCACTTTCTGCTACCGTCTCTCGGCTCAAAAACCTCGTGTCCTCGGACGCTCGGCGCGGCTCACGTGCGCAGAATGCTTCTCTGTCATCATCGACCTCTCAATCTGCTGGGCATGCGGGGAGATGGTGCTCCGAGAAGCAGACACCGTGAGCTTGGGGTGGTGTTTCTGGCATCGGGCTTGCTACGGCTGCTTGCTCTACGGGAGCCGAAAGCTGTGCACGGGGGTGCTGGACTCGGCGAATACGAGAACCGAGACCAACAGCACCAATCAAGATGCTAATGAAGTCCAGAAGCGTGGGGTAGAGATGCTGCAGGCACCTCTTTGCACGTTGTGTGCGGTCGAGTGCGAAATTGATTCGCTGGATGAGCATAGCATTCGTCAACGGGGACTCAAGAGAATCGATGTCGTGGACGGGGGGGTCACGAGACGTCGATGGATCGAGAAATCTCGGCAGATGGAAAGGGAGAAACGCTGGTCGTCTGATGCGAGGGTTGAGCGGTTAGGGCATGGCTGCGAGGATCGACACGAGAAGGGAGAGCAACAGGCGCCGACGGCGGTTTGGGTGAACATGAACGACCCGATCAATGGACCTTCTTTCCGACCATATCCTTCGAAGCCTCTCCCGTCACACATGCAGCATGGTTTCGAGTTTGATACTCATGAACCTCTAAGCACTTGTGACCCTCCAATGAGAAAGCAAGACAGAGAGGTTCCTCGCGGCGTTGAGCGAGCGGAGAGGTGGCAGAGACATACAGAGCCATGCCGTAGTTGACTCCTAATGAACGATTCCTGATGTTTCTTTACAAACACACATGTGATACGACTCAAGTGTCCTAGAGCCCCAATACTAAATAGCAAGTAACGAAGACCATTTGGCAGTGCACATGACGAGAAGCAGGACCTAAATAACTTCTACCCAGATGTGTCATCCGCATGAACATGTGCACATGATGCATGCAGCTGATGAGGTCGAGAATGAGATGGCAAAACATAGCTCCCGCGACATCGCTTGATTGGCCAGAGATGCAAACAGACCTGAGCTGGAATGCGCGCTGGTGGACTTGGTACAGTAGGTACATTAGGTACATACGCAGCTAACAGAAGCGGCGCGGAGCCCTAACATAGTCCACCACAAAAAAATACGGAATTAAGCGAAAAGGTGGGCCGAGGGCGATGGCGGGCAGTTCGGCCGTTCACGTTCAGTTGTGCTGGAGCTGGTCCTCGTTGTCGCTGTGGCTGATCTGCTTGCTGTTGTTGCCTCTGAAGGCACTCTTCTGCACAGCGAACAACGGCAGACCAAGGCGGAGCGCGCAGGATCTTCCCATTGCCATCACCACACTCCAGCCCACACACAGTCTACGGTGCTTCAGCCACCCTTCCGAAGAGACTTTTGCGCGCTTAACCCTCTCCGAGGTCATGCCATCTTAAGCACCTCCCGTTTCCTCCACAAGTAGCATCCGACCGCCGACACCGACAATTCCAAGTAGCCGACTCACAAAAGGCCATCACGATGTCCCAGGTCGCTTCTCAGGTACGCTGAATTGCTGAACTTTCTTGTTGGTTGTCGCCGCTCGCCATTCGCATCCAACGCCTTCTCGTGGCCCCCATGGACCCTTGGTGGTGTTGGACTCGCTGATGTGCAACTCTTGTCGATCAAAATCATCCTATGCTTGACCAATGGTCCAATTGATCCTGCCCTCATCACTCGGGGACGATTCATTGCAATGCTGCTGCTGTCTCTGCTGCATCTCCAGTTGCGCCACAAGCTTGACAACTTCCCAAACCACTTCACAAACCCAATATCCCTCGACGAGAGAGCTAACCACCTGACTGTAGAATCGTTTCGCCTACTTTGGTATGAACACTGCCTTCAAATCCTCGCCGAGCGTTCGATGAACACCTCTCTCTCTCCTGGCCGTTCTGACTCTCAACAACGCCCGGATGACCGAGATGTCTCGTTCGCGACTTCGACCTCGTCTCTCTCAACTAACGCAATGCCGCAACATGGACAGGCAACGACGACGATGGTGAGGACAAACCCACCGTCCCCGTCAAGACCGTCGACAAGGCTACCGCCCGTACCAACAAGCGCAACGTCGAGCCTCAGGCTCCCGCTGCTCCCACTGGCGGCGCTGGCGGCCGCCGCGGAGCTCCCCGCGGCAATGAAGGTGGTAAGTTTGCATATATGGCTAGGGGCTTTCTTTTTTCATCGTCAAACAAATATTCGAATGGCACCAAGATTAGACTAGACACTGATGGCGTTGGTAATAGCTTTCCGCGACCGTGGTGTCGGCAGCGACCGCAACCACAACCGCTCTACCGAAGAGGCCCCTAGAGATGGCCCTCGCGGTGGCCATGGTGCCCGCGAACGAGGTGGTGAGTCTCTCTTGGAGTCTTGAAGTCTAGCCTGGCGACGAGATGCCGGACATACGCAACGTCACTCGCCCTTACTTGCTGCAAGTACTAACAAGTCCTTTGGCAGGCCGTGGCTCTCGCCGCCCCCGTCAGGGTGACGACCGTCATTCCACTCGATCCGGCGCTCACACGTATGCTGCTCACCCTTGACTTGTCCCCAACTCGTGTCACGTGTACACACCCCACATGGCTCCAAGTAGACTAATAAATTTGTCGCTTCCAGTGGTTCCGAGAAGCAGACTGCCTTCTCCTGGGGCGCTGTTGAGGGCGAAGCCGAACTGAATGACGAGGAGGCTGGTGCGGCTATGGCCTCCTCAGAAAAGAAGGATGCCTCTGCCGAGGAAGGTGCTGCCGAGGAGCCCGCCGAACCCGAGGACAAGAGCGTCTCCTTTGCCGACTACCTCGCCCAGCAGGCCGAGAAGAAGGCCGCTCTCGAAGCTGAATTCAAGGTCCGCGAGGCCAACGAGGGTAGCAAGCTCGACAAGAAGTGGGCCAACGCCAAGGCTCTTGAGAAGAATGATGACGATGAATTCATCGCTGGCAACTACGGCAAGAAACAGCGAGAGCGTGAGCGCAAGGTCAAGCAGACCCTCGAATTCGACCCTCGCTACGTTGAGAGCGACCGCCCCGCCCGTGGTGGCGGCCGCGGCGGACGTGGTGGACGTGGTGGACGCGGTGGTGAGCGTGGCGGCGACCGCAGCTATGGAGGCAACTCCCGCGGCGGACGTGGCAACGGTGCCGCTCCCATCAACACCAAGGACGAGTTCGCCTTCCCCAGCCTTGGCGGCAATTAAAAAGATTGCCTCAAAACAAGGGCTCGGCCTCCCTGCGGCGGTCGACGCCTGGGTCCGGTATTTTTGACGTACACATATACTACTGGAATACCCCTCACCCCCCCGTACGGCTTTTATATGTGTCAACGTGGATAATGTACCCAAATAATATCAAGAGAAGAAGCCCCCCCATTTCGAGTATATGTACGTGTCAGTGACCGTCTCCCCTTTTGCGTCCTCCTTTCCAGATGAACAGGGGCAAAAAAAAAAACCACCAAAAAACCACTCAAAGTTTTGGTCAGAGGTAGATGGATGAAGAATGGAAACTATTTTCAAAGGTTGAAATTTGGGGGTTCTTTGTTGTTATTTTTTTCAGATCAGATCTGGGCTTTTGTGGTCAGATACGTTGTGTTGTGTGTGTGAGGGTTTTTAAAAAAAAAGAAGCCAAATAAAAATGAAAAGTTGAACACAAAAAGATGATATGCGAATTTGAAAGCTTATGGGGGGGGAGTGGGATGAAAAAGGGGAAGTCCTTGGGGCAAGGTTCAGACTGCAAGGTCAGGTCAATATGCGCGAACGAATGTGCACCTAAGCACGCAAACCAAGGCACGTCCTGGTGTGTATAGGAAGAGAGGCATGTAAGGTGAAGGAAGGGAACTATGTCTATTTGGAGGATGGGCCGAGCCACAGCGAGTTGGCGAGTTGATCGACTGTGCTGCTCGTCTGTGTGCCTCTCTCCTCTCTCTCTCTCTCTCTCTCTCTGCTCTCTCTGCTCTCTCTCTTCCCGTCCCATCACATCGAGCATACCAGGTACCTTTCTCCAGCTAAACACTACCTACATTTAGCGAGCACGCTCCCCTTTCCCAACCACAGAAGCGAAGAAAGAAAAGAAACCTAGCTGGCTTGCCCGCCCCCTGACCGTGATGCTGCGGCCATGCTCATTTCATCTACTTCTGCCTTCCACAGGTGGGTGCCCTTTCTTGTCGTTCAGAGTTTTCTGCCCATCTAGAGATACATAGAGAAACCTCGTTTGCTCGTTATTCCCACTTGTTGTGACTAAGTGCTCTGTCTGCGCAGAGGGGCCGAATACAGTAGAGTAGGTGGGCAAATTTCTGAGAAACAAGCGTTTGCTGTCTTCGCTTTGTCTGGGGAGAATGTGTGCGTGGGGAGGCCGAGGAAGGAGGCTTTTGTCGGACTGTAAGATGGTGTGTGTGTGTGTATGTGTGTGTGTGTGTGTGGAGTCTGGACGACGTGTGAAATGAATTGGCTGGCTTTTTGTAGAAAAGGAGGCATGGTCTATCTATCTATCTAGATTCTATAGATAGGTATGTACTGCGTTTGCGTGATGTTCAATCTGGCTGAATCAGTTACTTGCTATATATAAATGTAGTCAAGACTTAAAGCATCAAGGGCACTTCAACGGCAGGGCTTCTCGCGAGGAAACGTACCTCACGCTCTTCAATCATTTGTACAACCCTTGTATGGTACGTGTAACGTATGTTCACGTCCCTCTCGGATTTATTATACAAGCTAGACCTTTTAGAATCACTCCGTTTAGAAACACATCCCAAGTCTTACATTTATAAGATAATCAACTTCCTATGAAACACTTGCTTGCTTGTTGAATTCGCGAACGTACATCTCGTTCCTGCTGTATTATACATAATCTGTCCCCATGACACTCCGTATTCACGCTTCCTATCGCGTCATCATCCACTCTGGCTTTTGATCCGCAACAAATTGCCCACTCATCAAGTTTTACATGGATGGTATCGTACATTGCCTCCTGAGAACTCATTGCTCATGATTGTTCGTCCTGATGCATGGTGCGTGGCGCCTTTTCCCAACTCACTCGCTGCCTATCGTGATGATCCATCGTAACAGCCTATACAGCTAATAGCACAACTCATACTGACAGCGAACAACCATCAAAACAGTTTAAACACTGCTCAGTCCGTGGTGCTCCGCCCCCTCCTCCCTCTTCTCACAAAACGCCGAAGATGAGAACAATCCAACAAGCCTAACCAAACCAACTGGAGTGCGAAGAGAGTGGGATCTCAAAAAAAAAAAAAAAAAAAAAAAAAGAATGCATCGACGCAACTTTTCGAGGACGCCCCTCATATTCATTGAGCTATCCGTGTCGATGGGCTTCTTGTTGACCACCCGACTACCGAAAACATCGCAGCGACTTATTCGCCAGCGGCGATACCACAGTCGTAATACCCAGAGCGTTATCTCGTTCGAATGCCTGAATCTGTCTGCGGGGCCCTCGGGGCGTACTCGCACAGAATATACAGATATATGTGCTTGGTAACGTGCGTCTACCCGTGCTTATACACTGTCCGTGAAGCCACATTTCGCATGAGTCGCTGCAGAAAAGGGCACAGATTAGCGGATTCGACTTTGAAGGTGGCACAAGAAGGTGAGAGAGAGATGGGAAGATGCAAAAGAACAAAATAAAATAACAATCAAGAGCACAAGGATGAGCACATACCACCGAACCATGTAGCTTCTTCTATCATCCATCTTATTGTTGTTGCACACGCAGCGCACACCGTATGACTCCGGACCGTAGCTGGACTCGGTCAAACTGGTTGGCGAGATGATTCCTCCCGGGAAACCGCCAAGTTTGGTAGCGGGGAGTGATTTTTGGAATCCTGACGTGCCAAAGCGCTGAGCTCGTCTTTTCCGATCCTCGACTACTCTTCGCAGCTCGCTCATGGCATTCCCAACGTTGTCAGGCCTCTCATACAACACGGTCTCGGCTTCACTCTCTAGATCGTTGACCACATTGTTGTTCATGTGCTCGATCATACTCCTCGTCGGCCAGTGGACACTCGAACCTGGAGATTTGCGAGGACCTGGCAGAGGAAAAGATGTGTTGAAGGAACTGTGACGACTCGGTATTATGATCGGCTCGTCATCCGTATCGTCTGAATCGTCTGAATCGCCGTTCTCGACTGATGAGCAATACTCCCGACCTAGTGGCACGTCTTGAGAGCTTCGAGTTCGGGCTGTTGGGGTCCTGCCGCCATCTACGGCTGTTACTGTTCGAGCACGGCCACGATCATCAATTAACAGTCGAACATATGTTCGTGGGCGTGTTTGTGGAGACGCTTCAGGAATTGACGCAAGACTGGTCAAGCGTGACTGCCTTTTAAACGGAGAAGTTCTCCCCCCCCTGCGAGCTGTCGACTTGCTGCTGATCGGGGGCCCCAAATCACTTGCTGGTCTGACCATGACAGAGTCCAAGAGTGGAAGAGAGCCTCCTCTGGCAACGGTATTCGCTCTGCTATCGCAGGCACTTCGACCAAAACCTGGCCTTCCCAATGCCCTGACGGGTGAGCTGGCAGTTGCTCTGTCTGGACCGTTATACCTGTTCCTGACCTCCCGACAGCTACTTGACCTGTAAACGCCTGGTGTCTGCGATTTTCCTGCTTGAACGATTGCCGCCTCCGCAGAGCCCGACTGAAGAGGGTCACCAAACCCGGTATTTATGTCCGCGCACTGGCTCCGAGGACGATTGAACAGGAGACCGGGGTCAACTACATCACTGGCATTTGTCATGCCAAATGAATCGTCCATGCCCATCGCAATTGGAGCATATGTAGCTGGTACTGAATGGCGGTTCATGTTGGTGTAGAGAGAACTGGATTTGGATGTGCTGAAAGAAAATGATGGCCGTAGTCCTCCTGACGGTCGTGCGTTTTCCCGATTTGACGAGGGGGTGACACTTGGGTCTTGGAATAGCTGCGATTCAGCATTCCAATCGAAGGATCCGGTATGACGATGTGACGTAGATGGCTGGAACAACTTATGTCCTGATGTCGTACCACCGGCATCTGGGCCCATGGACGTAGACAGATCCCAAAAACTGGGTTGTGTGATCGCTGGGGCTGACATGGGGTAGCCTAACGTGTCGCCAATGTTGCCCATAAAGGCTGTAATGTCCTGTTGCAGAGGATCGACAAGATCTGGACGGCCGAAGCCTGCGTCGATCTGCATGCTTGGCTTTGGGGCAAGCGTGGGTACACCCTTTCGAGCTGTAGGTGGCGGGGAGATGATCTGTCTGATCTCAGTTTCGGTAATGGAGCCTCGCCGAGGTCTTTTCGACGACCTCGAAGCCTGAGTCAAGTCACAGCTCAGTTGGGACCGGCGAGTTCTCTTCGTCCGGACACTTTGCTGTATGACAGATGACGCCGATGAATCAGGGAATGGGCAGGCGGAATCCACAGGAGACAGAGGAGCGCTCAAGTTGGATGAAGATTGGTCGACATGTGCTGTTATTTCGACGTCGAAGCTCTCGGCGGATAAGATGCGTTTGTGACCGCGTTTGTAATCCAGGGACGACGTTGTTGAACAGCTAGTCGGGTCAAATTCAGGAAACGTGTCTCGTGTCCCTCGCAAATTGCCTGGGGTGTCGTTGAAGACGGAATACTCCTCGGCGAAGCGAGGAGTGAGCCCACCAGCCTCGGAAACAGAGTCCTGATATGGGTTTGGTGTTTCGAAAATGGGACTTGAAAGTGCTGTAGACGTAGGAGTCTGTATCGACGTAGGGGGCCGATCGCTGGGATCGCCAAAGCTACTATAAAAATGCATCCGGTTAGTCGGTTCCCATGTCAAGCTCTGCTCTGGGCGGTGGTGCAAAGTGGAGCTTTGAAAACTCAATATGTAGTGGTGGTTCTCATGGGGCCGACGTACCTGGCGGCCAGACTATCCTCGCCCATAGCACCTCTGAAATGCAAATTACTCTATGTATGACAAAAGAAGGATATGCATAGCTTGGAAGGCACCAGAGCTCGACGGATGGCCGGTGACGTGATGCAGATATAGGTGCGCGAAGCGTTGATATATGCCCAACAAAAATATGCAGGCTAGTAGTGGCCTGTGCCTGGATCCAGCACAGTGAAATACTGGCGTAGCGAGAGAGAAGGATATTGACAACGGAGGTTGCAACCGTTGCAGTCCTCGGTCGGTCGGCTGTGCAAGTATCTAATGCGCAGCGAATACAAGAGCGGGAGACACAAATAGGTTTTGACACTGACAGTCGGGCGACAAGCTAGGCGACAAATCGGGTGACAAACCGGGCGGCGCACAATAATCGCAACAACTGACAGGTCATCAGAAGCGCTCCAGTAACAAAAAGAATGAGATTAGCAGCAAAAGATGATGATGACTGGATGCCAGACAACTGGTGAAAGGCAGAATTGTTTTCGTCAGCGGGTTGCAGAGGCAGTACTCCTGATATGTATGTACCTAACATACAATGTACATAGGTAGCTAGCTACATTTGTGGGAAAGTCAAGGGAGAAACGGAGTTTGCCTGCCGGACGACAAGGGGCGCGCCACCCCCGCTTGCTATGTACTGTACGGAGTAGGCACTTATGCACTCAAACAGCTTCGAGTGAAGGGAGCAGAAATGCAAGCTGTCGTGCAGTAGGTATGCAGCTCCGTCAAGGGCCCTCAACTTTTCAAGGCACACGAGGACAAAGCTAGGGGCGGACTAACTGAAGATAGAGGTTGCCACCTACCTGAATAGGAGAAGGCAAATGCGAAACGATGGGGGCGCAAAGGTGAGAGACTAACTCGACGACGGACAGGAAACCAGCAGCGCTCAGCTCCGGCGCATAGCCTGTGTTCGGCCGGCGGCATGATGGTGATGATCATTGATCTGGTACATACAATGCAATGCACTTACGGAGTGCATAGCTTGCCTTTGGCTTGAGCTGGCCTATTCCCTGTTTTCCTCTTTCCTTTTTTTCTTCTCTTCTCTTTCTTTTTTTTCTTCTTCTTCTATCTGGGCAAGACAACGGCCAACAAGCCACCAGTGCATCACATGCGCCCAAAAGCAAGGGACCCATCCATGATCTGAGAAAAGGGCGGAGGCGTCGTCGACTTTTGGCCCGGATCAGGTTCCCGGTGACTTCTGCGGCCCCAGCACTTGGCCTTCACAAATCACAACACATACATACTTTTGTATTTAGCAACCGCTTGCTGATAATCTCTGAATCTCTAATGTCCTCTGATCGCGGACAATGATGGTGTACCTAGGTTACTTGGGAACTCACCCCTTGGCAGATATGTACACAACAGGGATGGAAACAAGACCCTTGATAGCCACAATTCCCGTCTGTCGAATTGGATCTGGAAAGTGGGCATCTTCAGTTGCTCCATGCGAATTACGGAATTACGGTTCCTGTGCCTGAGGCTTAGCTCGGATAGTTTTGTGGGGCTTAGCCTCGTGCATCCTGCCGTTTGACAAGGAGCTCACAAGCGCTTGTGGTATCGGGTGGAACCCAAGAGGCAGCGAAATACGGAGCATGCAACGCCAATTTGTGCATCTAATTCGTACGTATGGCATCTGGGCTGTCTACAATTTATTACATACACTCTGCATGCTCAGGACGATGTGATGTGTGATGTGTGATGTGTGATGCGACGACGACGTCTTGACATGATCGCGCGGGCGCAGGACTGCTCAGTGAGTTGAAAACTTGATTCACACCAAATACCTGGGAAAACTTTCCACACAAAGGGGCCGTTCAAACTTGCTACCGAACACGAATACACAGCCGCTACGTTCCTCTCTCTGTCGCATCATCCTCCTCCCTTCGATGCACCGCTGCAATGAACAACAGAGCACAGGTTCCATTGCATCACCGCCAGCTCGATTCGCGCGCATATAGTCCGGCCTTTACTCCGTACATATGCTCTGTCACCCTCTTTCCGACCACTCACTCGCGAAGCAGGCATATCAGAAGTTCAGAACCCATGTCGAGACGTTGGGGTTACATACTCGCGATTGTGCGGATTCAGTCATCGACACGGGATTCTACCGAAATGGGGAAATTAGTCCCGCCTTCGGACATTATACCCCCTACCCAACTCTTTTCCCACCAGACTACCGAGTACATACAGAGTAGATCTCGATCAGTTTGCGGTAATTACTTCCCATGTCCTTCATGGTGTGATGCAGTAATGCCATTCAGTGTTGTACGTACAGGGCGTGGGGTCATGACTACATACTTTCAAAGCGCACACACCTACATCTTCGTTCCTGACCTAATTGCATGCTTAATCTAACTCGAGCTGACTTTGTTCATAAATATATGTACTTACTTACTCGCCGACCACGACTGGCCCATGTTTGCCAACTCGGACAGTTACATTCCTTCCAATGCGCATTCGCTCCGGAACCAAGAAGTCATGTTCCAGAAGCTCCAAATCAGCGATAAAACACCAACCTCGTTGCTGAAGTGGCCAAAATTGATTCGTCGAGAATTGCAGGACGACTCGCGATAATGTTGCCTTGCCATGAGGGGTACATTTCCCACTCTTACAGGGAGACTCGGTTCCATTCCAGAGCACCTTCGCGCCGATCAGTTGGAACTCGGACCAGGGGAGCCGCAATACTTCCAGATTGACTTGACGAAGTGACGTTGAGACGGCGGCAAATGAGTTGTCTCTCCCTTTTAAATGGCTCAGTCATACATACGTATATACGGAGTACATACGTTGAGGCTTCTGTCTCTATTCCCGCTAAGGTAGTCGTGCATTCATATGCGCAATGCACAGCTGTATGACGTTGCATCACATAATAAGGCACCTTTTTTCTCAAACATACTCTAACGCATGATAAAGCCCCAACCTCCTCAAAACGTTTTTCTTGAGGAACATCCCTTTCCGTTTTGTCTGGCATCAAATCAGAGTGGCTCAGAAAAAAGCCCGCACAACAAGGCCTCAGCAAACGTCGGGCACACAACATGTGTCTCGAACAACGGGAGATAACCCGGTCCGTGGAACGTAGCCCGTTCGGTCAAGGGTTTTAACGTACGAGGCGAGCGAGCGAGGGCTTTGCTCGAATTTCAAGTTACACACGAATAATAGCCGAGCGGCTATACATACTAACATTCGAGCAATGAAACGGGTCGTTGTGCGACGGTATTGTCGCATGAAGCTCGCGCTTACTTGGCCGGGATGATTGGTTGCCCGTTGCGCGCAACCACCTGTTCAAGCACATCAGGCCCAATTTCATTGAGCAGGAAACAACAAAGCGAAGGCGAAGCGAAGCGCTCGTGACCGCCGCCGTTTCCTATCTTCTCAAGATCCCCGTGCTTATTTTGCCCTGTGTCTTTCGAAAAATCGTCGCTGTGAAGCTGTCTCAGGAACGCGCCAGCATGTCCACTAGCATTCCGTGCGTGCTTCCACTGGGTAGCGTTTCGTGTGAGTATTTCCAGCGCTGTATCTATCCGCTCATGTTGGGAATCTTCTCGCGGCTCCGTCGGGCAGAGCAGAGGCCCCAGACCCCTACCGTTCTACGAGTACGGGGTATGTACTTAGGTACGTCCCCGGTAGGTGCCCATGGACGTTTTCTACGAGGGTGATGAAATAGGTAAGCCTTGGAACAAGGGTACCATTACCCCTGTCTATTTTTACTTTTGGCGCCGGGAATAGATCGAGAATACCGTAGGGCAACGACAGACTCCAGAGTGTGTATGTGTGTACATACATACATGGATACATACATACCAAGAGAGTTTTCCCAAGGAATTGGCCTTGGGAAGTGTTGGAACGTGGGTGTGCGAGGAGCAGAACGCATAAGCAAATCGCACGCGGCAGCTTGCTCTTCATCCAACAAATTGTCTGTTGTATGCAGTCGAAACAACATTTGCAATCTACCAAGAAAATGATTTGTCCCCTATTGGGCCAGGGGCCTTGAACGTTTCTGAACGGGAAAAAAAAAGCATCAACACTAGTCAATAGCACAGGCAGTCAGAAATCAAATGAGCCACTTCAGTAATGCAAGTTTATTTGCTTTGATTCGACGTGCCAATACGCCAAAATGCCCGCTCCGACCAATTGAGGAATTCCATGCATGATCCGAACCCGATGCCCCAAGTCCCAGCGCCATCCTTTTAATCCCGAGCGCAAGTCATGATGCTCGACGAAATGACATCTCATTATTTCCCGTGCAGGCTGTAGCATAGGGGTCCGGGGAAAAACCCACAGGTCCCCTACGAGTATCATCACACAATCGAAGAAGAAATAAGACAGAGTGGAGGAAAGAAGAGGAAACATAAAAGATAGAATAGAATAATGTAATGGAGAACGGAAAAAGAGAAAGCAGACGCAGAAGAAAAAAGAGAAAAGGCAAAATATGTTAGTAGCCAGAGGCTCAATCAAGTTCCACCAGCTTTCGGTAAGCAAGTCGCAAGTATAAACGCTACATGGTACAAGCTCGTGCATGCTTTGTGTGTGAATTTGTGAAAGCAGCAAAAGAAACAAGACACGGAAGTAAGTACGCTAGTACTACATAATCTCTAGCGAAGACATGATGGCATACACGAAGCAAGCGACGTAGAAAAAGAACAAGAAGGAAGAAAAAAGACATACGACATGACCAGGGAAAACAACGAGTAATGGCATGACACAATCTGTTGCAGACAAACCCAGATGAGAAAGGATAAGATGATCAAAAAGGGGGGGAGTGAGAAGAGAGTGGAGAGGCAGATGGCCCAAACATAATCGCAGGTAGTCCTTGTCACGGCCAACCTATCGAGTTTGCGACAATCTACCCGTTTTTTGACGAGGCACCGCAGGTACCCTTTTATGTGCCCATTCATCCAAAATCATATAACGTGAGTCGTGGCCGGAAAAGGAAATAGTGTTTCGAGAATCGTTTTCTCGAATCTCGATTGATCGTAAGAACATCATGACTTTGTTCATTCTTCCATCTCGTTGGTATTTTCCATACAGGCGGAGGAGAGACGGATGAGGTGCCCAAGACATGCCCGTGATCATTAAAAATGAAGCAAACCGCAAAACATGAACTGGGAAGTCGAAAAGCCGGTCTAGTTGAAATCAAATTGCTCATCATGGATGCTGATGCTGAAATGCAGGTTGCGAAGCCGGATAGTCGTAAGGCACAGATGCTGGCACAGCTCATTGAAACTCCTGCTGGGTAGGCATTTGATACACTTGGTTCTGTAAGGGCATAACGTTGAGTTGGAGCTGGGGCGCTGGCATCGTGACTGGCGTATTGAGGCCGGATGCCGGGTTCATAACTTTGGAGAGGACGGGCGTGTGTGGCGCAGGAGCGTCCATCTTGGCTCGATCACCTTGTACCGCCAAAGTCCTGTTGCAATGGGTCTCTCGACGTCGTTTGGGGGTATCCTTGACCTTTTGGTGGGTATGACACTATCAAGACAGTGTGGGTTAGTTTTCGAATACCTTTTCCGCATTCCTTTCCAAGACTCGTGAGGGACAGAATAGCTTAAGAATCAGGAAGACGACATTGACTTACTTTGTATGCATGCCGAAACCAAGTTGTGCCCTTTTTCTTGCTACTGACTAGCGGTATCCAATCAGTGCAGCTACCACAAAGCCCCTCCCAGACATCTGGATTACCGTCCATACGTCGAGTTTCAAGAGGCTCTTCAAATGGGCTGCCAGTCGCGGCACTGATACCATGCGTGAATGACTTGTCGTACCAAAAAGCGGAGTTTTTCAGGACTAGCCACCTCCCTGGCTTACAGATACCACACCATCCCTCACGCTTGTTTCCATGCCCTCGCACCCATCTGGGAGTATACAGGTCGCCTTCAAATCGCAAGTCTTGTTCGTATGGAACCAAGCTCGGATCCGATGGTTTCATGTCTTCTTCAGGTGGTGGGATCTGCTCTTCTTGCAAAGCGGCATACAAATCGGGAGGATCTGACAAGTCGGTGTAGTGGCCATGTAGAGTGTGAGCGTCGCCATTGCTCTGTAACATCTTGAAGAGCCCTTGAGACGGCAAAGGAGGCGGTTGCTCAAACATGCTCTGATGAGCCATTTGCGGCGGTAATATCATGCCATGGTGAGACATCACAGGCTGGCCAGGTAAATAGTAGGATTGATGCTGCTGGTGAGAGTATGGGTGTTGATTCTGGTGGCCGTGAAAGCCGCCCATGTGGAAAGAGGTCGGGCCCGATGACATCGGTGGGTAATGTTGAAGGGACATCCGCTGGCTTGCTCCATAAGCCTGCCCAGGGTGATGGTAGACTAGAGGAGTGTATTGCCGGTTTTGCATAGAGGTGTAGGATCCAGTAGACCATCGTTGGGTTTCGTGACCGTCAATGGTATACGGCGCCGATCGAACGCTGGGTCGAGGAGAAGGTGACGCGTGACCCCGACTTTGAGCTCGAACCTGATCATGTCGACTGTGAGAATTACCCCCGGGCGAAGCTACCGGAGAGAGATGAATAGACGACATGAGTGATGTTCGATTCGAGGTGGGCAAGTAGTCTGTTGCGTAAGACGGAGCCTCCGACATGTTGGGGGGGAAATCATCATAGGTCGAAGGGATGTCGGACAAAGGCTCAGAGCTGGATACGGCCAATGAAGAGCCCGAAAATCGCCGTTTGTTCATTCCAGCCTCCAAAACCAGTTCACTCGCTTCTCGTTCTTGATTGGGGAATCTCAAATCAATTATCGGTACACCTTCATCCGTGGTGTAAGCTTGACCGATCGGACTCTCTGTGTCCAAGCCTTGGTAGTCGAGAACCTCACCACAGGAGGGCGAATTCCAAGAAGCTAGAAGGAACATAGTCAGCTTTACACGAATCAATTCTCGACTCAGCAAAGTTTGTGCTCACCTGCAGAAGGAAGGAGATCTCGAGATGCAGATGTTGGTTGCGAAGTGGCCGGGTCCGAGGGCTGATGCATCGGCATACCACCCCACGAGGATATGTGATGTGAAGTATCTCCCAAACCGTATGAAAAGCCCGTTTGAATCAATGCTGGCCTTTTTCGAGGTTGTGAAGTTGGAGGGCTCGGCAAAATGGTTCCACCAAATAACGATCCGTCGTTTGCATGTACGGTATGGGCGCTCATATCCAGTCTCGAGCAACAGCAAGCAACCCTTAGAGAATACCCAGGTCCAGCGTGCTGTGGCTTGAAAAAACCAAGGGACCAGGATGGCTCAGCGAGATTCGAGGCGAGGCTATGATTGTCAAGCGTCGTCGGCAACTAGCCGAAAGTTTTGGGCGACGAAATCGTCACGATGCGCTGGCTGGCTTCCAGGAAACGTGGGCGGTTCGAATTGAAAATGAATGAGAAAATGGCCCGATAATGCTTTCGGTTTACTGCCTGAAGAAAAGCCGTAAGGTCAGTTTGCGCCTGAAGGCCCAATATCAACAGGCATTCTTCAGCCGTCGGGCATAGTATCATTGTCCCATACGAGTTCGATACTCTGCCACAGCGTGAATTTGGATGGAACTATTTGATAGAGAAGAGACCTACCAGACGAGTGAAGAGAATGGAGCTTCTTGGTTATAAAATCCCAACGTCTGAACGGCTTTAGCCTTTCAGTTATCGATAGAGCAAAACCTGGTCGTTGATATGTACGTTGACTGATGGCGGGGTACTGTAAACGAATGACTGATCGAAAGAGACAAGGCTGCAACTAATGTATGACGTGTCGATCGTTTAAAGAAAAGAAATGTATAGCCTCAGCAAATTTCCTCGTGATGCGAGTCGTGACAATGGGGTCTGTATGTTCGTGAGGCGTATTGGTCGTCCACTGCTGTGTGTATATATGCTGTCGAAGTGAGAGACTTGAAAGAAGGGAAAGGAAGAGACAGCTACGTTCGTTTGTTATGGAAGGCTTGGCGCGGATATAGACCAAAGACAGAGGTAACTCCAAGCTGTAGTCCAAGCTGAACTCGGACTTGGCGAAGACGAAAGAGAAAGATGCGCCTCATATGAGGCTTGTCAAAAGACTTGTCGAAGATGGAAAGGACAGGGGCCAACGCCCACAACTTAATCATCCGACAGGCACGACAAGAAGGCGGGTCCAAGGGAATAGGTGTGCTTCTCTGTGGGGGGAGTACAGAGAAACACGCACTGGGAGGAACCGGGAAGTCGAAGAGTCAGAAAGAGGCGTGGGAAGCTCTTAGGATGGACAGGCATATGGGCCAGACCGCAAACGCCGCCGAGATAAAATTGTGTCTCGAGTAGGTGCTGTGTTTGAGCTTGAGGCGTGTGTATTAGACGGGGTTTGAAAGATAAGCCCTATGGCAACTCTCTCTGCCCAGCCTCGCCGAGCTTGGCCACTGGTAACAACGAACGACATGATTTATGGAGAGATGGGCCTCTCTGGCCTGGTAGCAGCGCTTCCGGGAAGACACAAACAGCATGTACGCGTCTACAAGTCGTGACAGTGTGTCATAGAGAGGGAGGGAGAGCGAAAGGGGGGGGGGGGGGTTGTGATTCCTTAGAGACCACGGAGAAGGCCCAATGTCACGGCCGACTCATTCATCCAAACTTCCTTCGAGCTAACATAGTCAGGCACGCAAGACTGTAGCAGGACAGCCGGCGACACCAGCTCGCCAACGTGTAAACTGGGGTGACTCTTGTTGATTTAGACTAGGGAGGCGTTAACCCGTAGGTAATTCCACCCCCTTCTCTGATCTTGGCCAAGCGTGAGCGAGGATGAACGCGGCGTACAAGTATCGGATGAGTGGAAGAGAGGGCCGCTGGGCATCTGGAGGCAGGGTACAGCTACTGTCGCGGAACATTGAAAGGGGATCCGTCGATTCGTGACGCCGAGCCCCCAAGCTGCCAGGCCGGTCTTCCAGACTTGGTGGGAAGCTCGTTGGAGCAAGTGGGATCAAGGTGGGCTCAAAGGTGGATTTGGGCTATACTTGGGCGCACGTCCAGAGCAGGTAGCCTGTCTGGGCCTCGTTGGGGAGCCGACCGCCCCAAGGATGCACGCAGGACAGCGACGACGAAGACGACGAGGACGAACAACGACGACAACGATGGACCAAGGCAGCAATCTCTTCCGGCGCAGTTGGCTGCCAGATGCTTCGTGCTGCACATGGAGATGCAGAATACAGCTAGCAAGCCCCATCTGGGGTGGACGGGGCCCTGATCCTAGGCACCCCAACTGGGTTGACGGATTCGAGGATTCCATGGAGACGAGCCAGGGTCCAGGTTTGAGGACATTAAAATCAAGTCAGAAGTCGCAGCACAGGAGAATCCTTTTCCTTCTCCCCAACCTCTTCTCCGCTTTGCTGTCTGGCTGACTTGCTGTCTTGTCTGTCTGTCTGTCTGTCTGGCTGGCTGGCTGGCTGGCTGGCTGGCTGGCTGGATGATTTGGTGGATGGCTTGCTGCTTGCCGCGGCGAAGGCCGTCGCCCGTGATTACGGAGGAGGACGGGGTCGTGCGATTGAGCGGGTAGGGTCCGTGAGCAGTTGCAGAAGGATGCATGTGGTGATGGCTGGACGTTGAAAACTGGACACACTACTCCAGAACTGAGAGTACAGAGTACAGACTACTACAGAGTAGTAAATAATAAGTACGAATGATAGACGGATCGAGTGGTCGACAGTTGTTCCATGCCATGTTGGACTGGGCAGGCGCCACCCCTGGCCTTGGCCCGTCCTGGGTCTACTGCCTGCCTATTCGACGTTCGGCAGGTTGGACTAGCGACCAACTCTCGATGTCCTCATTCCCGGCGGGGAGTTACCGCCTATGCCACGCCACGCACGTCCACCAGGGCCCAGAAATAGCCACAGCCCGAGCCTGTGACTGCCCAAGTGCCTGCAGTGGCAAGAAACCTCGTTCAAGACACGCACGTAGGCAGGTATGTATGTATGTAGCCAGACACGGTCACATTCACAGAGGTACAGAGGCACAGACAGATACACTTGCACAGACGACACTCACCGGCGCGTCTATTGGAGTTCAACCGACACGTCGTGTACGGAGTACATAGTTAGATATAACGAAGCCATCTGATCGATACACCCATTGGCCTCTGCTCAGTGCTTTCGCGCCCTCCTCATCTCCTTAGGTACCTAACCCTCTTCTGCGTGGAAGGAGTCAAGGCCGTACTAGGGTGAGACGTCGCCGGAATGATGAATCTTCTTGACTTGATATGGGGTCTGGTCGTCGACTCTGTAACATACAGCCGACCAATCAACTGTAGCGTTGAAGTCACGGCCAAACTGCTCTCATCCTCCCAGCCACAACTTTGCAGCTGTCCTGCATCTGACACAGCGCAGTACAAATGTGTTTCCGCGAAGATACCTACAGAGTGTAGCAGTGCAACTTTCGCATGGTATCAGTGAAAATGATCATTACTGAATCAATTTTTCCCGTCTTCTTCGCTTTCCAGGCGTGGCGTTTGTCGATGAGTGAGAGGAAGGGGCTCTTGCTTGCATGATAAACACCCTCTTCTCAAGTCTGCTTGTACCAATACCTGTCGCCTACAATAAGACTACTGTGGCTCTGGCCCTTCTGGCCCGTAGGGGTATGTATTGTACGTACTCTGTACTTGGACAGAATTTTTTTAGAAGGCACGGACTCGACCTCCAGGAACCCCGATGATGCAGCTCATCGCCCCGCCCTGGGTCGTATGTATCTTACTGCCACGATACGCTAAAAAACGGCCGTTGTGAAACCCATGCGCTTACCAGGTACGCCGTCCTCTCGCTCTTACGGGCCTTGATTCCACAGAGTTGTCCCGGTATGTACTCACCGGCATCGTCACCGCACCACATTCCGGGCGTAGACTTGGTCGAGAGAAAACACCACGGAATCTCGCCGTTTTGGTGTTTTGGTATTTTGGTGTTTCCGTCGATCCGTCTTTGGCACAACACAACACAGACATGGTGCCAGAATACCACTCTCGAGTGAATAACACGTGAGTCACTAACAAGTGATGGATGACCTGTCGATTTTCAAAGGACACTGGGCTGATTTAGACTTATTCCTCTTGTTGCTTTGCTTCCACACTCAAGACTTGACCGCCTTACGACTTCATCTACGAGTAAACCCTTTGCTTGGTTTTTGTACACAACATTCGGCCCACTGCATAACGCATCGGCTCTGCAATTCAGAGACGGTTGCATAGGTTGGGGATCGTCAAATGGATTACGTGTCGTGTTCCATGACCACAACGTTCAGGAAGCAGGTCAATATAAACCGGCAAAGTATTGATGCTGAGGGAACACAGTTGCTCGTATGGCGCTTGCGAATGACGTTTCAAGGTTCCGTAACCTGTCGGGGACTAAATTGGGATGAGGCGATGGCTGCTCCTTCGGGACAGCAGACAAAGAATCCGGACAGAATCCTGACACATGATCAATCTTCATTCTCTGACTATGAACTAACCGCTGTTTGACGCGCTCACGTCCTTTCGAAGTGGTGACGCGGACGACATACGGAGTACGGGTTCGGACATGCTAGTACAAAAGACAGTCGACAACAACACAGTGAGAAACCTTGTGCTGTACATGTACATGCTGTGATGCAGTACTGGATCAGGCAGATCGGTGCCCTCATGACTCAGGTGAGCTGATTTTGCCAAAGACCGTTTGTTGCCCAACTTGGTTCCTAAAGTCTCAATCGAAAAGGAAAAAATAGTCCTCTCGATGACCGCCCCCGCAGCTCATGTAGCGGAATTTGTGGGCGAACTCATGCTCGTCGGATACAGGCTCAGGTACACCAAGGTCCAGTGCTCTTGGAACGGTTCGGTGTACAGAGAAACATGGACACATCAGAGTGCACAAAGCAACGTGGCTCCATTCGGAGACTGCCGCGGGCCTTGGGTGGATCTGACACGAGATCAGGAGCAGGATCTGGCAGCGGCGCAGCGAATGCCTTGCCACCAGAGCATAGAAAGAGGTGAAACGCAAGAGGAAAGGCAATGTCGAGGAGATACAGGCAAAAACGTGGAAAGACAATTGAATGGGTATGTAGAACGGTTACATACTCCGTAGACGACAATGCTGGCTGCCCAAATGGTCAGACAACATGAGCTATCCATGGTCTCTCCTCACGTGAAAGAAGCGACGTCACCTCACATGAGGGCTTGGCCTATCAACGTCTGCTGGCTAATGGACGGCTGCGGTAACGCAGTGGCAGCATCCAATGAGCATCTCGTAAACATGGCTCACTTGGAAGTTGGACGACAAGGAAAAATGGGCCAAGCGAAACGGCTCACATTGTACCTGATGTAACGCGGCCGGTCAGGCGAGCTGGAGCAGCAAAGCCAAATGATTACATACATCTCTTTTTTTCAAATCATGTTTTTGCGTCCATGAAGACGTCTGCAGTATCCTGGCCATGGATTTGAAAACAATCGCCCAGCTGCACGGGGAAATGGCTAATTAATAAGCTTTTTTTTCTTCCGGGTGAGGATAATTAATCCATCCGCATGAGCCGGCGACACCAGCTCCGATCTCGGCTAGAGGGGGAGGGGTTACGACGACAATCACGAGACACGTATTTATTCACGGCTGCCATCTGCGGGCACTCGAGCCACACCGCAAACCATTCCTCTTGCACCAAAGCACCAAAGACTACCGCTTTTTACGTTTGTCTTCCACCATGACTGAGCACAAGATTGTGGTTTTTGCCGGCGATCACTGTGGCCCCGAGGTACGTCACAGCTCGCCTCGATTCACGTCTCTGGATCCGATTCGGAGAGGTAAAGCATCAGGCTAATGCGGTGGGCATCTCGACAGGTCGTTGCTGAAGGTATCAAGGTACGTTCACCACCATTCTTCCCGTGAGCCACGCCGCGGCGCGGCGCGCCAGATTGGCAACAGAACGGAACGGGTTCATCCTTACCTAATGGTGTTTGGGCACGGTCGCTAGTCATAGCAGCTAACATGAGTTGTCCTTGCGGCAACAAACAAGGTCCTCCGTGCCATTGAGCAACATAGACCAAGTGTTGGCAAATTCAATCTAGTCGAGAAATTGCTCGGCGGTGTAAGTTCATTCGCTGCGCGTCCCCCTTCTTGCCCGATATTTACCCCCAGAACTAGTCTTTTCGTCGCATTGTGTGGACGTTCAAGGTCCGAGTCATATCACGCTGACACACACCCTTGTCGCTTCTCAGTGCTCCATCGACGCCACAGGCAGCCCTCTTACGGACGAAGCGCTCGACGCCGCCAAATCCGCAGATGCCGTCCTTCTCGGTGCCATCGGCGGCCCTAAATGGGGCACCGGTGCTGTTCGACCAGAGCAGGGATTGCTCAAGTTGCGCAAAGAAATGGGAACTTACGGGAACCTGCGCCCCTGCTTCTTTGCCTCAGACGCCCTGGTGGACTCATCGCCCCTCAAAGCGGAGGTCTGCCGCGGTACCGATATCGTCATTGTCCGCGAGCTGACTGGCGGAATCTACTTTGGAGATCGACAGGAAGACGATGGCTCCGGCACCGCCTGGGATACGGAGCCCTACTCTCGTCCCGAGATTGAGCGTGTGGCCCGATTGGCCGGGTTTTTGGCTCGCGGCCGCGGAGACAAGACAGTTTGGTCTTTGGACAAGGCCAATGTCCTGGCCACCAGTCGCTTGTGGCGAAAGGTCATGACGGAGACGTTTGAGAATGAATTTCCCGAATTGAAGATTGAGCATCAACTCATCGATAGTGCGGCCATGATCTTGGTCAAGAACCCACGGGGCCTAAATGGAGTGGTCGTCACAAGCAACTTGTTCGGTGATATTATTAGCGACGAAGCCAGTGTTATTCCCGGTAGTATTGGTCTCCTCCCCAGTGCGAGCTTAAGTGGTATTCCGGACGGAAAGGGCAAATGTAACGGCATTTACGAGCCCATCCACGGTGAGTTTATCCATGCTCATAATCTCCTTTGCTAAATTCCTCGGGCCTTGCCATTGAACCGGCGAATTGTGTCGTTGTAAACACTCAACATCATCAGGTGAACTGGGCTTGTCGTTTGATCAAGAGACCCTCTACCGGTCAAAAAAGGAGGCCGAAATTTGAGGAGTCAACATGCTGATTATTACATGATGCAGGCTCTGCCCCCGACATCTCCGGCAAGGGAATTGTCAACCCCATCGGGACAATTTTGTCAGTGGCTATGATGCTACGATACTCGCTCAATCTCCCAGAGGAGGCCAAGGCCGTGGAAGCTGCCGTTAAGGCCGCCATTGACGGCGGGCTGAGAACAAAGGACATGGGCGGAAGTGCCGGCACTGAGGAAGTTGGCGACGAAGTAGCGAAGCACCTGACAACGATTTTGACTAAGCCTTAGACCCGATGTGGAATTGCTTCTTTTTTTCGGTTTCAAGTCTTCTGGAAGCCGTTGCGTTTTCAAGCCGGGATTAGGCGATTAAGGTCAGGATTCAAAGAGCCAATTGCAGAAAATCGGCGCTGCGGATCAAGATATTAGGGCATGCCGGGCACGGGCTGGAGAATACAAGAACAAGAAGAGAAACCGTCAAATATTACCCAAATAGGCGACAAGTGCCTTCGGGGTATACACGTGAATGGTACCATGGCTGTGTCATGCATCGGCCCAAGACGATAGCGATCCGGATGTTCCTGAAAGGGGGAAAGGAAAGCGGGCCAAAAAGTCAGGCAGCCTGATACTGAGGGTCGTCCCTCCCTGGTCTAGCGCAAGATGTCATTCACTCAGCCTTAATATACCGCACAGCACATATGGCAGGGGGTCGCGCGCCGGCCTAGCAAGCCTTGGCAGCACTACGACTCTCCATCTAGATTGGCGAGGAAATCAAAATGGGATTGAGCGAGTTAGAGTTAGAGTCAGACGAGGATCAAGGCTTCTCCACACAACTACCTAGAGGCTGGGTACGTAGGTACCTTGTAGTCAAAGTGGATGTCGTTGAGGCAGGTGTACATGAAAATACACACACGTTGCACAAGCCCAGCACTCGACGCTTGAAGTGGAACGATGCAAGCATGTTATTCTCCTGGGATGGATAGAAGAGCGATGGACCTCGTTATGAATCACAAGAGCACGAAATGCTTGCGCAAAAGGGCAGGCGAGGCTTTCTTCTTCCACCTTTTCTTGGTGTGCACAAAGTACATACATACATACTCCATACATATGTACATATGTACGGAGTAGGTGCATACATAGGTACATGCAATTGGACATTAAGACCCCTGTCCCCCCTTCTTTTTTTCCGGGGCACACCAATCCGTGATACCTACCTAAGGGTATTTCAATTTGTCGAACAACAGGGAAGCGCCCGCGATGCCATTTCCGCACAAAGACTTGTTTTTTACACGTGAAGAACAACACCAGACGATTTTAACCCGAGCCCTTCCTCCAAGACCGTTCACAAAAAAATAAAAAATAAACGAAAGCCTTCTGGATTACTTCTTCCTCCTTCCACTCTCCACCTTCTCCTCCTCCCGCGACGCCAGGACAAGGGGCCAGGGGCCAAGAGGGGGGTGTGCTAAAATAATATGTACATACGGAGTACTCCGTACACACAAAGTGAACCTCGTTGGACACTAGATCCACAATCTGCTCGCTAGCCCACGTCTCAGATCTGTCTGAATCCTTTCTTTTTATCACCGAGCCCACGCGTTCCTGAGGCTTGACTCAATTCGTACTTCCGATCCCACGCACTTGGCACTTTCTCTTTCTTGAACTTCTGTGCGGCCCCGGAGGCCCGGGGACCCGGGGGCCCGGGGGGGGGGGGGGGGGGGGGGGGGGGGGGGGGTCGGGTCGGGGTTGAACGCGAAAGTCAGTCCGGGCGCGCTGAAATCCCACGGCCGGCAAGTGCGGTCTGCATTCCCCCGGGTCGGGAATCTCGGTCTAGATTATGACGAGGGAGCTGAGGAGAAAGAAAAATGAGAACTGAGGAAAAAGAGCGCTAGAAGCTTAATGGAAACGTCTTTTCGGGGAGGGAGGGGTGCGTAAGCGGCAAAAAGGGGGGGGGCTCTGGTTTGATGTTGAAGAGCGAACCAATCATTGAATGTGATGTGTTACTTTGCTTGTTTGCCGGTGCCCGAAATTACCGTTTGCGGTCGCTGTGGCTGCTGCTGCTGCTGCTGATATGGAGGAGGTTGTGCTCGTGGACGGGTAGTGATTCCGAATTCGTGAAAGTGTCATTTTTTTTGGTGTTGTAAATGGGGTTGATTGCATGATGGCCGAGACATGTCACATGGCAGCCAGATTGGAGGCTTGAATTTTTTATTGCCCAATGCTGTTTGTATTACACGCTGCTTTGCATTCATCTGTGGAAGAAGCTCTGGCAGCCAACATCATGCAGGAGCGTGTTCATCTCATGAGTATTCCGGTACGAAGACTATTAAACCAGCTGGCAGCAGGAACGATTCGTCAAAAAGATTACGGAAAGCTGCGTGCAGCGTCTTATGCACAGCGTTTCTTTTTTTGTCTGGCATCTTGAGACTTGTACACAGGATTTCGTTCATGTGGCCTGCCCTGCCTCATAAGCCGTACATCAATTGACATATAGGTTATTGCGAGAAGTTAGAACTGATCTCATAGAACCACGACATGTCTGGAACACCAGGGGGTCTTCAACTTGGTGATCAACAAGTAGTAGGTAAGCACGTAGGGGATACAGAAGCATATTGTGTACTAAAACCAACCACACCGAGTCTATGCGATGTCAAATGCGAAGACAGATTGGCAATTGCGAGCTAATTCCTAGGACCACGACATATGCTGGAACGCCTGGGGTCCTCAACTTGATGTTCAACAAGTAAGAGGAAAGCACGTAGGTACTAGGTGGTATAAAGAAGTATATCGTGTGCCAAACCAAACACACCGAGTCTATGCGTGCACTCCCATGATCACATATAGTTGGCACGGACTAAGGTCTTCACCAACACGTACTCTTTCATGCCCCAAGGGCCCAAATCCAATGAACAGAGCAACAGGCTAGTGACTTGTGCTGTTAGAGGCAATACTGCGCGTCGATCATTACTCTGCATGATGATCATGACGACAAAGAGACTAGGTAGAATCTTGGTACGCAGCCTATGACACTATGTTACCTCTCCTCGTACCTTGGTGTCCCCCGAGGGCCGACATGACACACAAGTGATAACATCTGAAAAGCACTTATAGACAATGTCAATAATAACATTGAACAGCTATGATGATATTCCGTTTGTCATTTTGTCGACACATTTTGCACAACGTGTTCCGAATTAGCAATATGATAGCGATCATCCCTACGCCACGCACTGCATACAGTCCGGTTTTAGAACCTTGCTGGATTAGATGATATCATGATGACAAGAACAATCAAAAGAAATCCGATTCCAAGCTATTGATCTGGAGGATGGGAAAGGCAAACGAGACCTCGTTTATCCGATTGGGACGTCCTTTCGTCGCGTAAAACGTCTACTGCAAGCCATCTCGTGAACAAGATTTCAGAAGCCCAAAGGAAGAAAGTTCCCTTAGAACTTCAACGGGCTTGGCTTGGCTTGGTATTCGAGTCCTCACAAAGGACCCTCTTCTGATGAATAGTCACAGCCTACAGGCTCACAGCTCATTCCCATTGTCTCGTACACTCGTTCTTGGTCCTCCGTGTCCTAAGTCCTTCCCGCCCCCCCCCCTCCCCGGAACTCCGTCAGCGATGTATATTTCCCGAGGGGTGAGTTTTTGTTATCGTGATGTTTTGCTGCATTTCGCGAGATCTGTGGAGTCAACGACTCAACCTTGGACCAAGATAGGAGATGGGCGGATGAGGCTCGCTCTAATGTCACGTATATATGTATTGGCACTAACATGATATGGTCTGATTATGGTGCTACGATGGCTGCACGCCAAGTAAAAGAACACCTATGTACGGTATTTGTGATCTTGGTGTTTAAAACCTGAACTTCTCGTACAACTATCAATATCCGATGGCGTTTACTCCCCAAAAGCTGCTTGATGGAAAAATGAACAAGACCAAGTAGCGGCGTAGCCTGAGTAGCCAACTTCCTTGTCAATAGCTTCCGCCGGGGATGGGACGATTTCCCTGCAACCCCACATGCCGCGAACGAGCTGCAATGCTGCATCACCAGCTCGTCCATACCTCTCCGTCTCCTTCCTTTTGCTTGGCATTTTCTTCACTCTCTTTTGGGGAAAAAAGAAGAACAAGGGCGTGAGATAGTAGAGGCAATTTTGTGAGAGGGGGAGGGGGGGGAGAGGGGAGCACAGACTCGAGTGCATAACGCGCTTTGAACAAATAGGATACACACGCCAGAGTTTTGTGAAGCCAAAAAAGTAAAACAGGTGCTCTGCCAGTGTGCTGGAAACAACAGCGTTGCATTATGACCAGGATGTTGCCCATGTCTGTGGGCGCAATCAGTGTTTCGAATTCCATGAACTGTTCTGTTGTTTCCGTCGCCGAGCGCGGATTCGTCCAGTATCGGCCTTGTAGCCAAGTAATATCCATACATACTCCGTACGTACATGGCGGAATGTCGCCGCCTTTGTCTGCCTGATGCATCTCTGATACGTTCATGGACTGCTCGCACCGTTGTAAGTCGCCCACTCATACCCTGCCTGCGCTGTTGGGAACTTGGGAGGGAGCCCATCTCCACAGTCTCATCCCGTTTGTAAACCCGCAAATAAGCAGACGAACCCGATGCCCGACCGATGTGCATGGTGGTCCCGGACAGATACACAAGTCCTCCACAAGTGGCGCCATGCTGTTCCCTGAAGTTATTCGATAGAATCGATACATAATTCGATTTCCCCTTATTTTCTTTATTTCGAGGTGACAGCAGAGCGGTGAATGCACATTGTCCGTTTGATATGTCGTTTCCTCCACGGCTTCTCCCTCGTTTGAATAGTACAATACTCCACCTGCGCTTCCCGGTCCGAATGGTCCTTGCCTGGTACAAGTCTTGTTGCAAAATTAGTCCTCAGCACAGGCTTTTGCCACGAACAACTGTATGCGACAGCATTACACAGCAGACGGCGGCACCACCTGTCACCAAGAGACTTCGAAAACTCCGACATCCAGACATCACAAAGCTGGTTGCCAAAGGAGATATGAGCAAGTTAAACCAGGTTTCGTTTTGGTAGTATCGATACATCCTACACTAGGCCGTGCCGCCTTGGCCCCTTCAATCCTTGTTGATTCGTTTCCAAACCTCGTTCTCCGCGGCAGCCAGACTCTCACCGGCCGAAGCAGCCCACTTCTTTGCCGTGTCCCACACGCTTGCCTGACCCTGATTCTCAAACGCCGCTGTTGATCGTGAATATTGGTTGTACCCTGCAGCTGCCACGTCCTGTCGGTAGCCGCCGGCTGGCGGCGAGTAGCCCGCGGAGGGATGCTGGCCCTGAATAGATGTCAGTCCGGGTCTACCCAGACCGGTCGCCATAAATGGTGCCTCTGTGGAAGTCGATGACCGTCCCTGAGTTGGCATAGATGCCCGAGGTGGTTCGTACATCATTTGCGGTGGCATGGCCGTAACGACAGGTGCCACCTGCTGCTGACTGTTGACTGACTCGCCAGCCTTTGGTGGAGGGGGCAAAGCATTCGGATTCGATGCCGAGTAACCTGGAGGCACAGGAATAGCGCCCGGCTGTGGCAAAGGAGGATTTCCGCTCAAAGATGAGTTGGTTTGTGTGGGTGTTGGCAACACATTGTTGGCGAGCGGCGTCGCCGTCTGCTTGGGGAGGGATGGAAGAGCTCCAGGCTGCGCAGCTGGTGGATATGCCTCAAACGTAGCAGTGGTTATAGACGTCTCTGGTTGATGTTGGCCTTGGCCTCGGTCTTGGCCCTGGCCCTGGTCTTGGCCCTGGTCTTGGCCTTGGCCTCGGCTCTGGCTGTCACGGCCACCTTCGCTTGCATCGGCTGGAGTTGCAGTCTGCGGAGTAACACCGCTTGCCTTGGCAGCGTTAATGGCGCTGGAGCTATAGACCGGGATAGGAGCCATCGTAAGGAGAAACTTTTGGCGACGACCGTTTTGAGTTTCGCAATCAGGATCTCGGGAGAGGAGTTTAGTGATTGGGCCGAACAAATGGATCTCACGTCTGGCTTCAGAGATAGCGTCAAGGAATATATGAGGCGGAAGAGGCTTTAAACGGGCAGTAGCCGGGTGTGCAAATCCGGATGTGGTCAAGAGAAGATGTTGTTTGGTGTTCGGTTGAAGCCGGAGTGTTTAAACCTTGAACGCGAAATGAGGCGTGGCAAGTGACGTCAGGTGACATGTGCCGATTGAGAGAAGTCCACGATTGTCGCACATAGCTACCTATTGCATCGCGGCACTGAAATCTCATAACGACCACTGGGTTATTTTTCAGCTACTGAGTTTTCAATGCTTTATTTGTAGTGATAGATTCGTGATGCTCATCGTCAAAGTCGGACATCTGTACAAGGTAACTCTTTGCATTGTGCATAGGTAACTACATAGGTATATAGGCACCTAAGCGGGTACCTGTGTGCGGTAGAAGTGATCCCACACCCTAGAGGCCGTCCGGCAGACAGTATTTCATAAATGCGTCATTGGGTGCAGTTCGGATAGAAGTTCCAATAGACCTGTTCAAGAAAGACGGTACGTATTTTCTCTTGAGCGGGACAATGCATGTTTTCGCTGCCGTTCAGTTGTCGTGATGGCTCGGCCACACGAGTTCACGCATGTGTATTGCCAGATCCCGTCGCCTGAGCGAACAACACTTCACTCACACTAATCCGTTTGGCCTCATCTTTACCGAGAGTATGTGTGCGGTAAACCGTAAAGCCCTTCATCAAGAAAGTCCCGCCCTGATAGCATTGCGCAAATACAGCAATGAGAATAAGTTAATGTGTCGGTGATTCTGACAATCCAGTGGCAATTCTGATGTCACATGCCGTAGAGCACCTCTACAGATCCAACTCAATTGCGCATCGTCAACAACGTCGCTTGGATCAGGCTGGCCACTGGCCCGGGGAGTAAGATTCCGGGTGCGCAGACGACATTCTATCAACACTGGTACAAATATATGGTCAATAAATATGAAAAACAGTTGACAAGGTGCGGCCAAGGCTTTTGCCGTAGCTTGCTGAGATCATCACGCATATCTGTCTTCTTGCCTTCGTGCATTCTCGCATCCATACGGACCCCGGCCATCGACAATCTGGGCATCGAAGCCGCATACCCAAGAGCAACTCGAAGTGCTCCTCTACCTCAGCCTTGCATACATATAGGCGATGGCAACAACTCACACATATCCGTGAGTAACGACCTCGTGCCATTTTGGCCATACTTTTTCCGTGTTTTCCACAGCGCACCCGTAAGATCTCAACGATATCCAGTGGCAGCCGTCAAACTCGTCTCAAAAAATGCGACATCGCAAGAAAAGGCAACTGAGGTGACATGTTGTTAACCATGAAGTAAGAGGAGAGGAAAGTCTCGCCTGCTCCGCAAAAATCGATGCTCCCAGTCTGTATGGAATGGAGCCTCGAGGGTGAAAGAGCCCAGAGATAGTCGACCAAGCTTCAGACAAAGCAGCGAGCTGTAGCGCCGAACAGATTTTTGTCTTGAAAGGGTAAGGCTGCGTCGGTTTGATTCGAGTTTCCGAATATTACAAGCCTATACGCGGCCAAAATAAGATTCTCTGATAAGACTGCTTCAATGAGGTTCGAACAAGACGTGGTAATAAATCGCCCGGCGAGGTACTTGAAGGTGTGATCAAGCTAAAAATAATCTTCACGACGCTGCCGGCACTAACCGAATTGTTAGGGAGGATAACTTTCTTTTTGTAAGCTCGGGTTGAGTTATCAAACGCAGGTCCCCATCGGAGAATATGTTTTCAATAAATGAATTTCCTCGCGACACGTAGCTTTGCCTTCGAAACGTATCGTAGTGACGGACTTCCAAATTTGCGGTAGAATCATCTGTATGATCGTCGTTGCAACGAGTTCCATGAAGCAAAGACGCGAGAACGCTTTAGCTCTCGAGGTCATGTCCCGGTGAGCACCGTAGTTCGTTCTTCAGCAAGCGGAAGAATAGCGGCCATCTGCCCGAGCAGTCCAACAATGGTGCAGTATAGTCCGTATAGTTTCATCGTCCCAAAAGATGGAAGCTACCGGCACAACATGAGAAAGCCATGATATTCTGACACAGGAACGAGTCCACGAGAGTGGTATATGCATGTAACGGTCCTGGTCGCAGTCCAAATTCATTTTGTTAGTGAAAGTATCCTTCCTGCCATCGATATGCCCGGCCCATCATTGCGTGGATTGCCAGACAATTCCAATCATGACCAACGTGCACGTCGCAGGGAGCTGAGCTTGGGTAGCGGGACAGGTTCCCGAAAGATCAATGGACTTGACATCTCATTCGCTTCCCTCATCATCGCAAAATTCATTGTAGAACAAGAACGCGACGCGAAGACACAAAAGAGGTCGAGGAGAGTATCAGCCTAGATTGATTGACTTTGTGTTGGCTGATAATGGCGCTCCTGATTGCAGAGGTCGCACTGTGATATGGAACAAGATGTCTCTGTCTGTACCGCTATCCCTAATTCATGGGAACGATGCCTTGAGTTAAGAAGAACGAGGCTGCAACTTATTTATTCTTGTGTTTCCGATAACTTGTTCAATTTGTCGTCCGTCCCAGCACGAAGTTGAATCCTGAGGTCGTTGGTCCGTTTACCTTGTCTGAAGAAACCCAGCGCGGGCAAAGATTTAGCCGATCCGCAAATTGCTGGTTCAAAGGAAGCCGAAGATGCCCCACTCGCTGAGTGCGCTGCCATCGATAATAAAGTGTTGTCGCGCTAGGAACTTCGCGGTCTGCCATCATCCAGCTGAGCTATTCCAACCGTCGCATGCAACGCCCATCAAATCAATCCATTCCACAGTTGGCCGGCCCGCCTTGGAAAGGACAAGGATATCATCATGGTTGGAAAGGTTTCCGAGAGGGTCCTTCTTCGCGAGGGTGAGTGAATCTACTGCTACTCGCTTGCGCACATGGCAACGGCACAAGGGCAGCTGGGACTGACGATGCAGTCAAGGGTTGGAGAGAACCGATAATGGCATGAAGCTTTCGACCTGGCCGGATGTCGCCCCTATCAATCAAAAAAACTACTACACGTAAGTCCTCGACAGTACCCTAGATGTAACGACACCGATGTGACATGCACCTAAACTAAGCTGTTTTGTACGTCTGCGCAGTGACTTCATGAAGCGCGATGATCAGATTCTTTCTCTGCGTCTCCAAAGCGATGCAAACCGAGATCGCCTCGTCCAGTCTGCCCGAGACCTCGACCGAAATCTCTCCAAAACGACAAATGGAGAAGCTCCTCTGGCCGTTCCAGATATCGCCGATGAAGACGGCGGCGCAACACCGGTAGGTGGCGTTGATCCGTCGCGCATCATTGTAATTCATCCGGGCAGCCAAAATCTTCGCATAGGCTTCGCCAGTGACGCGCTCCCTCGTACAATACCCAGTGTATTGGCGACAAAATTCCCTCAAACTGAGTCTGAGATGTACGAGGCGCTACCACGGAGACAGTTCGAAGCCAAGACGGCCGACCATCAGTATGGCGAGGAATGGACCAAGAAGTACTCCAAAATGTGCAGTGACCTCAAAACCGAAATGCGTGCCAACAAGAGAAAGGTTTTGCCGAATTCCAAGGAACTGGTGCAGACGTTCAATCGCCGTGTCGAACCCGAGATAATCGAGAGGCACAACGATCCACTGGAGATTGACTGGACAGACATAAATACGCTCGAAGATCCCGACTCACCGGCATCTTGCTTCCTCGGCACCAAAGCGCTTCGTGTTCCAGATGACTCGAATCCCAAGTTCAAACTTTGGTGGCCGTTGCGCCATGGCTGCTGGAACGAAGACGATTACTCCAGCCAAGAACACCTCTTCGACGACTTTGAGACTCTGCTGGACAAAGCTCTCCGACACGAGTTGGGGCTGAAGACCAACAGCGAGTGGCAGCAGTATAGCTGCGTGTTTGTCATCCCCGACCTATACGACAAGCGGTACGTGGAGCAAGTCCTGCGCTCGTGCATGACGTGGTTCGAGTTCAACAAGGTGTGCTTTGTGCAAGAGAGCATGGCGGCTACCTTTGGTGCTGGATACACGGGAGCCTGTGTTGTAGATGTGGGCGCGCAGAAGACATCGGTCACTTGCGTGGAGGATGGTCTCTGCATCGAGGACTCCAGAATCAATTTGAAGTACGGCGGATACGATATTACCGAGATCTTTCTCAAGATGATGCTCTACGACAACTTCCCCTATCAAGACATTAACCTGCAAAGACGCTATGATTTTCTCCTCGCTGAAGAACTGAAGATAAAACACTGCACCATGGCTCAAGCAGACATCTCGGTGCAGCTCAGCCACTTTCATGTCCGCGCTCCCAATCAGTCAACGAAGAAGTATGCGTTCAAGACGTACGATGAGGTCATCCTGGCCCCCATGGGAGTCTTTGATCCATCAATATTCGACAATAGCACTAAACTTCGAGGGCGTCGGAAACTGGTCGAGCGGTCTTACAACGCGTACGACGTGGACATGCCTGATGATCCATCGTCGGCCGCTCAGCTGGCCATTCTGGCCTTGGTGAAGCCATCGATCACGTCGTCGTCTACAAGTGGAGCAGCACCCCAATCGCAAGAGGTTTCCACACCTAGCAAAGAGAGAAGCTCTTTTAATTTTCTCGGCAAGGGAGACAACGGCATCAATGGAACCCCAAGTGGATCGCATGCCGGCTCCCCCGCACCAGACGGAAACGCGAACGCGGGCGGCAACGGAAGCGGAAACGGAAATGGAAACGGCACTCCTGCAGCATACATCTTTGGAGCTGGCAAAGACGGCTTAAATGGAGACAGCCCTACCCCGAGCAGCTCTCGTGCCGCCGGGACGCCCGTCCCCGGACAGGTGTCACTGACCTCGCAAGCAGCGCCGACGAGCTCGCTTGCCGACCCAAACGCACGAACTGCCACGTCCGTTGCGGCCGAGAGAGACGGAGTGCTTCCGGTAGTTGCACTCGACGTGGCAATTTTGACGAGTATCCAAAATGCTGCTAAGGGCGATGACAAGAAACTCCGAGACTTGCTGGGCAGTATCATGGTAATTGGAGGCGGGTCCAAGATTCCCCAATTCACTGTAGTTCTAGAAGAGAAGATCAAGGCACGGCGGCCGGATCTCTTTGACAGGATTCTTGTGAGTCGGAGCGCGAGAGACATGGACGAGCAAGTGGTGGCGTGGAAGGGAGCCAGCGTGTTCGCAAAGCTGTCCACGAACGACTCATGGATTTCCCCTTTTGAATATGAAAGGCTCGGTGCGAGGACTCTGCATCACAAGGTTCTCTGGGCGTGGTAGAGTCGCAACAGAGACCAAGCGTAGAAGACCGAGGCTTGTTGTAGTGGATTTTTTTAATTTTTCAAGCTTTCGGGTTTTCTTCCTTCTTTATTTTTTTATATATTTCTTTTTATCGTTCTTACTATGTAGCATTGACTTTGTTTTTACTTCATCTCATTTTCGCTAGGGAATTCGGCTGGTATATCGGAGATTGGAGTTCACTTGGCACATGAAAAACGGTCGGTTGCGCATTCGCAGCCCGGAGATCTTGGAGGGAAAACCTTCAAAATGGGTTAACAGACTATACAGTTGGCTCTTGAAACAGAACACAAGGGAAACGAAGGACAAGAAAGGCAGTCAATATAAGCACGATTTTCCCAGCTGATTCTCTGCAGCCATCGCCGAGCCAAAGTGCCGAGCCGAGCCGTGTCGTGGAATTGCATGCGTTGGCGTTGCGGGACTTTATTCTGGCATTTGGTGGCGAGTCGCGACGACGCCACAGAGACTGGAGTCAACGGACCCCGCGATGACGCTGCGAGGCCCCCCCCCAAGCAGCCGAGCTAAGAGTTCGTTTTCCCACCAACACTTCCGCCTTTCTTCCCTTCCTTCCAACCGCGCGTTTTGCGTCATCAAAAACAATAAAAGCAACCATTCGTGTGTTCCTCGCGAGCCATGTAGTTCAGCGCATCCGCCGCCTCGTCCGCCTCGAGAGGTCTGCCAACCAACATCTCAAAATCTAAATTGTTTATTCAAAATCAAGGTGATTCAACGAGAAAATAGCGAGAATAACGATAAGAAACAACCTCCCTTTGGGGTTTCAGCGACCAATATGCCACGCCTTGCCCACCTCCTCCCCTTTGCGTCCTCCACGACCACCGCCCAAGCAGTGACATACCTACTCGGCATCTCCCTCTTCTCCATCTCTTTCCTCGTCTTCCTCAACAGCTCGCTCTCGTTCGTCATCACGGATCTGATAGGCCAGAAGGACGATGTGGGAGATGTGGTCGGCACGCTAGGTTTTGCGGACGAGGTCGTCGCGCTGATAGCGTGTCCTGCCTGGGGGCTCGTGTCGGATCGGCTGGGCGTGCGGTGGGTAGCCGTGGTGGGATATGGCATTATCGGCACAGCGTTGATGCTGTTTGTGCAGGCGAGGAATGTGTATCCTCAGTTATTGCTTGCGCGGGTGTTATTTGCCGTAGGGGCATCGGCGGCGTACGTAATTGAATTTCTTTCTTGCGCGTCTTCTCTCATCCCCTGCCCTCTTTTTCCTGGTCCTTGCTGAGGTGGAATACCGCCGGGTATTCCTTACGCTTTTCACTACATCCCAGACCCCCTTGTATCAGAAATACCCGTTTTGTGTGTTAACTTTGAGGGGTTCATTTTCCCCGCAGCAGTGCTACTATGGTAACAGCGATATTACCATCCCTGACAAATGACGGCCGTGAAGAAGCTCGTCAGGAACCTCCGCGTCAGGAACGGAGCCCATCGAGGTACAACAAGCCCAACCAGCGATTGAGCGTTGCATACTCTGTGGAATCTGAAGTGACGATTACGCCGGAGCGGTATTATTATACGCGGTCCTCGTCCAACAACTCGCGGGCATCGCAGGAGCAGCAGCAGCAAAATGTAACAGACGCAGAAGACGGAGGAAATGCAGCGAGTGCAGCGAGTCAGCAAGGAAAGCCATCTACACTAGCAGGCTTCGTGGGACTGTTTACTGGCTGCGGTGCGTTGGTCGCGCTGTCCCTATTTTTGCCTCTGCCGGCGAAATTTGGAGAGCGCGAGGGCGTGACACCGGCTCAGGCGGTGTCGTATAGCTTCTACGTGGTCGGAGGAATAGCGCTCGCGGTTGGTCTTTTTGTGCTGATCGGATTGCGGGACTTGAAGGGGGAGGAGGGCAAGGGATGGAAGGCATTGTTGGGAAAGAAGGCGGAGCCAGGCGAGTTGAATAGGCTTAGCACGGAGGATGGTGACGATGGCAATGGGATTGGTAATGGAGACGAATCGAAGTCCCAAAGACAGGTATGTCCATGACAAAACACTCAGGGCTGCGCAAGTTTCTGCGCTGACAGACACCCACTTGGACAGGTGCTACCATATCTACACTTGTTCAAGGCCTCAGTCATATTGGGCTTCACAGACTCGAGGATCGCTCTGGGCTACATGGGGGGTTTCGTGGCTCGGGCGTCCACGGTGGCCATCTCCCTCTTCATCCCCCTCTATGTCAACACATTTTTCATCAGCAACGGCTTCTGCCAGGGCTCGCCGAACGACCCCTCGCCGGAGCTCAAGAAGGAGTGCCGGGCTGCGTACGTGCTCTCGTCGATACTGACTGGAGTGGCCCAGCTGATGGGCCTACTGTGTGCTCCTGTGCTGGGCTACTTGGCAGGGCGGCGTCGCGGACGCGTAAATTACCCTATTGTCGTGGCCACGGTGTTTGGCATGGTCGGCTACGTGCTTTTCCCGCAGCTGGCGAGCCCCGAGACGAAGAACGTGGACGGGCGCGGCGGCACGCCAGCTGTGTTTCTGGTGGTGACGCTGATGGGCATCAGTCAGATCGGGGCTATTGTGTGCAGCCTGGGCTCTCTCGGGCAGGGCGTGCTTGCAGCGGCGGACTCAAATCCTGGAGTGCGATGGAAATCGGCATATATGTCAGGAGACGGAGACGAAAACGACTCGTCCGAAGTGCTCGAGTCGCAGCCCCTGATGCGCCCGTCGAACAACGAGGAGGAGTCGGTTCGGCCATCGGTGCCAGCGCCGATATCGCGAGTGCAGCTGAAGGGCTCCATTGCAGGAGTATATTCGCTGTGCGGGGGCGCGGCGATTCTCCTGCTGACGAAGCTGGGCGGTGTCTTATTCGATTCAGTATCGCGGGGGGCGCCCTTCTACATGATGGCCGTCTTCAACGGCGGGTTGCTGGTGGCGAGTCTGTGTATGGATGCCGCGCAGGCGTTTGGGGGCAGGTAGCAGTGTACGGTAGGCACCACATGTAGCGTTTTGTTGAAACTCTTACGTTTGTTGATATATATTGACGTTTCAAGAGCCTCGCGCGGCGCGCCTAATCGTGACGTCATCGGAGGGCATGGATGAGTTCGTGTTGAAAGAAGATGCGAGAACTTGCGAGGAGAGATGCTATGCCTGTGAAAAACGACGGTTGCCAAGGAGATTGCTACCACGATATAGGAATAGTATGTATCATGCTGGCTCCACGCTGCCATGAAGAATCGCCAATGCGTATCGACCGGGGTCGCCAGCAACGCCACTCTCATCTCCGTGTAGAGCTATGTACCGGTAGTAGCATGAGAATTTGGGTATCCATGCACTTGTACACATGCATCCCATCTTGTCGGGCCGTCCAGTGTGCAAGAAAAGCCAGGCGTAAGCGGGCAGTCGTGTCGAAACATCTTCGATACGAGGTTGGCGGCATGCGTGGCTTTCTTGCCTTCCAGCCCTCTAGCGTTCTGGGCATCCCCCTCCGAGACCCCACGAATGACGTTACAGTTTCCATTGGCTGGTCGTCTGATTGACTGTTTGTCTTGTCTGAACTCTGAAGGTCGGCTTGCTGCTTTGTCTGTGATGACGGCAGCCGGGCAGACAATAGACAGAGGCAGCGGGGCAGCAGCGGGGGAGATGGGAATAATCGTGGGAATAGTGCTACGCCATGACAAGGAAGTGGTATGTATGTATATTGTACCTCCTACAGCATGTACAATGTGCTTTCTGCAGTGTGTACATTGTACTTTCGCAGTGTGTATGGATCTTGTAAGTGTCTCCATTCAATGGAACATGGTTGGCCAGCCACCCAACGCCCACCAGCCACGGAGAATTGTTTATGCCAGCGGCGGGGCAAAAATAGCACAAACATTCCGAGATCGCTTCCGCCTTTTCACCCCGCTTGCCCGTCGCCGGCCGTACATGAGTGCCGAACTGCCTTTGAAACGACCCAGCATGACGATTGATCGACGTTATCGAGCTTGTTTCCTGATAGAGGTAACGCCCAGCGGCGCTCAATGCAGGATCGTTGCCACCTGGGGCTGCATCTCTATGTCCTGAGCTCAAAACTTTCCCCTTTCGCACAAGCGTCACATGGGCCGGCATAGAATGCCGGGGAAAATGGGGGGTGGCGGATGGCTGACCCGAGGCCGCCACGGGCCCAATAGGGGGTCGGGGTAGTGGGTTGGACGAGCGATGGGGTTCCAGTCCCGTGAGGTTGGGCTGAAGGAGGGATGCCGTCTTGTCAGCGAATGGTCCTTTACGTCGGGTTTGCTCCGTAATTGTGACGACTCCCCTCATCAGAGAGCATCAGTGAGAGTGGAGATCCAGTTGAGTGGCAGATACGTCAAAGGTTGGAGTGCATCAGAGCCTCGTGCTTCAAGCTTGGCGTTGTCCGGAGCACAGAGCCGTGATGTTTTGTCCGAGAAGAAGGCTTCCGTGTAGGTACTCTATAACAGGTGAGTACTGCGTAGAGACACTTTAAACACTCCGACATTGACGTATGAATACTCACTCCATCGACATATGAATACTTCATATTGAATCTCCAGATAGATATTCCGGGTACCTAGGAACGCCGTTCATGCACACGCTTACCCCAATGGAGCATGCAGAAACAAGTCGTAGACTACACAAGTTGTTTTGATCTTCCCGCTACATACCTCCCCAACCTTGGAGTTCAGCGCAGAGACTACCTGATGAAAACAAGTAACGAACCTTGTTCAGCTTTACCCACAAAATGGCTGGTAGCTTACTGTCATCGCATCAACAGCCATCTTCTTTCAAACCTTCATGGCATCAAGCTAAGAGACAAAAATAAACAGACTAGTTTCCTTCCCGCCCCCCCCCTTCGTCTGCTAGCCACTCACTTCACCTCTGGCATCCTACAGTGATTTCCACTGCATGTACGAGACAATACGCAAAGCAGGATTTGTGCGCAGCCACCCCGAAAAACCCATGGAGACATTCTGTTCTCTTCTTCTATTATTTGTACTCTTTGGAGCAGCTGCATTGCATGTGCATGAGAGGAAACTCGAGGCGGGGGAGTAAAATGAAGAGGGACCACAGAAGAATGAGGACACGCCACTTGGGTTCTGAGTGGTGCTCTATTTGGCTCGGATAATAGCATGCACCCCTACCCATGGAGAACTGAAAGACACACGTCTTTGCTTACGATGGTGGCGAAGAGTATAGAAAAGTGAGATATTGCGGGCACGGCTTAGATGGGAAGTCGACTCGTTCTTGAAGGTTCGGGTGCATGAGAAACCCGCTTATAACAGCTTACTGCGTTCGTGTGTACGTGTATGTATTCTTCATCGACATGGAAACGTATGTATGTACACATGTATGCGGCGGTCATGATGCCATGATTTCTCATAGACACGGAACAAATGAAGACATTACCAAAATTCGAAAAGCGATCAAAAATCAACCCAAGGACTCATCATGATTGGATGAAGAGCCACGAAAACTGATCTATTGACTATTCGGTACACACCCCTTCTGCGATTCCATTCACAGTAGCATCGACATTGTATTGCGTCTTCTTCTCTTCATCCTCCCTTTTTAGCTTCTCTGGACAAGTATAAACATCACATCGCGCACTCGATTCTTGCCACTTTTTTCTGGTCCCAACCTCCCACCACCTCTCGCTTTTCTTTGGACAAGGTAAAAGGTGCTACGGAATAGAAAAGGAACACTCGCTTCCATTTTCTCCCGTTTCCATCCAGCCTCTTTCGCTTTCCCTGCCATCTCGCCTCGCGATCCACCCACCCGTTACGCCACGCCAAACCGGGCCCAGCCTTTTGCTTCGTTTTCTGAAAAGAACGAGAAGAAACGGAAGAAAGTTGAATACTTTTGTTGCAAAGTATTTAACAATTCGGTTTCTGGCAACTATTCCTGTCGCTATTTGTGGCCAAAGTTCTACACTGCTCAACTTACACAGGATCGCTTTTGCTTCCTTACTTCAGAGTCTCTCGTTTAACATTCACTTAGCCTATCGACAACTGATACCTGCGCTATGCGGTTCGTTGCATTGGCCTCGCTGGCTTCTGCCATTGCGAGTGTGGGTGTTGTCGCGTATGGTGCCGTTGAAGGTAATGCCGTTGAAGCGAGATGGGACGAGCACTCGTATCCGACGCTTGGGGGAACGACGACGATGGTGACTTACACGACTGTCACGACTTGCCCTGTTACCGAAACGGAGACCCAGGAAGGAACGTGAGTAATCTCCACTTTTTATTTTAACCATCTTTTTCTTTGTTTCTGCTTTTCATCTCGCCCCTCTTTGTACTTTACACTCTTGGACCCTTGGTCACCTTTACGGTTCTCTGGCATTGTGTCCCTACTCTCTTTCATGACGACCGAAACATGTTTTCCTCTCCAAGATATCACCGCCATCATGCCTTGCCGGCGCTGCGTGCTACCGAGACTAACCACTGCTCGTACATCACAGAACAATACTCGTCACCAAGCTCACCACGTCAACTGCCACTATCACTGCCTGCCAAGGTTGCGGAGCTGGACACGTTACGGTGCCCGGCCCAACTGTCATCGGAGCCACCACCACCGAAGTTGAAGTCACTTACACCACTGTCTGCCCAACTACCGAGACCGTCACCGCTCCAGGAACAACCTACATGACCACCAGGACCATTACCAGCAGTGTAGTGACCAGAGTGCCTACCACCATCTACCAGACAGAGGCCGGACCCGAGGTCACCCAAACAGCCACCGACGTCGTCTTGTCCACCATCACCAGTCTCTGCCCCGTCACGCAGGTAACGACAATTGAGGGCCAAGTGCAGACTGTCACTTTCACCACCACCAGTCTGATTACCACTCTTGTGCCATACACCCAGGTGTCGACGGCCACACAGCCAGATAGAACTGAGACGGCTATTGAGGGCGTCACTTCGACCATCACATCTCTCTGCCCCGTTACGCAGGTCACCACCATCGACGGCCAAGTGGAGACTGTCACTTACACCACCACCAGTCTGATCACCACTATTGTGCCATACACCGAGGTGTCGACGGCCACACAGCCAGATAGAACCGAGACGGCTATTGAGGGCATCACGTCGACCATCACATCTCTCTGCCCCGTCACGCAGGTCACCACCATTGACGGCCAGGTGCAGACTATCACCAAGACGACTGTCAGCCTGATCACCACTATTGTGCCATACACCAAGGTGTCGACGGCCACACAGCCAGACAGAACTGAGACGGCTATTGAGGGCATCACGTCGACCATCACATCCCTCTGCCCCGTCACGCAGGTCACCACCATTGACGGCCAAGTGCAGACTATCACCAAGACGACTGTCAGCCTGATCACCACTATTGTGCCATACACCAAGGTGTCGACGGCCACACAGCCAGATAGAACTGAGACGGCTATTGAGGGCGTCACTTCGACCATCACATCTCTCTGCCCCGTCACGCAGGTCACCACTATCGAGGGCCAGGTGCAGACTGTCACTTACACCACCACCAGTCTGATTACCACCGTTGTGCCATACACCAAGGTGTCGACAGCCACGCAGCCAGACAGAACTGAGACGGCTATTGAGGGCATCACGTCGACCATCACATCTCTCTGCCCCGTCACGCAGGTCACCACTATCGAGGGCCAGGTGCAGACTGTCACTTACACCACCACCAGTCTGATCACCACTATTGTGCCATACACCAAGGTGTCGACAGCCACGCAGCCAGACAGAACCGAAATAGCTATTGAGGGCATCACGTCGACCATCACATCCCTCTGCCCCGTTACGCAGGTCACCACCATTGACGGCCAAGTGCAGACTATCACCAAGACGACTGTCAGCCTGATCACCACTGTCCTTCACATGACTGAGATCGAGACCAAGACTGGCCCTGATGTTACGAAGACGGCTATCGAAGGAATCACTTCCACCATCACATCTCTTTGCCCTGTGACCCAAGTGACTACCATTGAGGGCCAGGAGACGACCATCACCAAGACGACTATCAGTCTGATCACCACCGTGATTCCCAAGACCGAGATCGAGACGAAGACTGGGCCAGATGTGACCAAGACGGCCATTGAGGGCATCACCTCGACCATCACGTCTCTGTGCCCCGTAACCCAAGTGACTACCATTGAGGGCCAGGAGATGACCATCACCAAGACGACTATCAGTCTGATCACCACTGTGATTCCCAAGACCGAGATCGAGACGAAGACTGGGCCAGATGTGACCAAGACGGCCATTGAGGGCATCACCTCGACCATCACGTCTCTTTGTCCCGTAACCCAAGTGACTACCATTGAGGGCCAGGAGACGACCATCACCAAGACGACTATCAGTCTGATCACCACTGTGATTCCCAAGACCGAGATCGAGACGAAGACTGGGCCAGATGTTACCAAGACGGCCATTGAGGGCATCACCTCGACCATCACGTCTCTGTGTCCCGTAACCCAAGTGACCACCATCAATGGCAAGGAGAAGACCATCACCTACACCACAACAAGCCTCATCGAGACCCTCGTACCCACCACGATTGAGCAGACAGTCCAACAGCCTGACACGACCGCCACGCTTACCGACGTAGCTTTACAGACGCAGACGAAGCTGGTTCCTGTGACCAACGTCGTCACCGCGGGCGGCGGGCAACACACCGTCGTCTACACCCGCACTGAGGTCATCAAGGTACACCACTCCAGCATCATGTACCAGACCGTCACAGCGCCAGGCGAGACCGAAACCGCCGTCCAGGTCATCACTCTGACGGAGCAGGTCGGCGGTGTCTTCACCCAGACGGTGACTGTGCCAGGTGGGCCAACCACGACTTACTACCAGAGTACCATGACAGTCCAGCACACGGTGCCTACATCGACGGTTATCGTCACGCAAAACACTGGCGCTCCTCCCGTTTTCACCGCTGCAGCTCGATCAAACAAGGCACCCGGGATGGGTATCTTTGTCGGCGTTCTCGGCGCCCTCATGATGATCTAAGGGACGGGGTCCGGTTTCAACGATCTACCAACTTTTCATTCGCCCTCGCCTTTTGAGCATTGAGAATTGGCGCATTTCACGCACGGTACTTTGTAGTTTTAACACAAAAGCACACAAGTACGCACGAATTATTTCTTCCTTACGATCCTTTTCATGACTTTTCTTAATTCTTCTTCTTTTCTTTCTTCTCCTTTACATAGTTCATTGCTGGAGGTTTCTTTTTTTCTATTTCTTGGAAATACTTTTTTATTATTCTCTCTTCACGTCGAAATGAGTAATGGGACGGAAATGGCACAGACAAACATCGCTTAGGGGGTTTGCTGGGCATTTTCAATTTTCAATTTTTGGGATGGGTTGAACGATTTTGGGATGGACAACTTACAAGATGAGAGAGAAGGGGCATGGGGGGATGAGGCTCACGGAGACTGGAAATAGTAACATCTTGAATAAACATATAAGTGAAATAAAAGAGACTGGTCATCGGGTGTGAGTGTGATTTTGGGGGGGACGTCCTGTTGCCGCGCCATGTGGAAGAGCCTAAGGTAAGGGGCAGGCGGGGGAAAGGGGCGTTGTCATGTAGTTCTCATAGGACATAGCTAGACTTATTGGCATAGGTATGGTAATCTTTGAAGTAAGACGTGAAACGACTTGTGAGATTGATGTGAAATGATGCATGGATATCTGAACAGATCGCAAGACAATACATTAGGCCTATGGCTAAATCTAGAAATAATCACGACAGGTGGTCTCCCCAGCCTTCCTGAGTCTCCTCACTCCTGGGCAGCGACGGCCTATCCCGGATTCCCGTATTGTCCGTTTCAGCCACGGCTGGCGACATATTGTTCGTGACCACCCGAATTTGGAGCAGGGTGTTGTTGAGTTGCTTTGTAGCACGTATCCGGTCATATGGCAGCAAAAAAGCCGGATTTGCACGACTGTCGCTCGCAGTCAACACACCTTCGATTGAAGACGCCTAAAACACTCAGCCCCTTGCTTCGACTCGTGCTGCGAAATTCGCTCGTCCAATAATGCAGAGCATGTACACGATCCTGCTTGTGTCTGAGGCTCTGACGCAGTTCAAATTGCGTGTCAATGGTGGTTTGACGATCGGCTGAAAGTCCCGAGTCCCGAGTCCTCAGTCTCAGCTCGCACGATACGAGGATCCGACTCGCGAGTCGCGAGGACTGGCGGCAACTGCGCAATCGAGACGCGTGGTACTATTCAAAACAATAAAAGAGGGAATTCGTCGAGCCGCAGTCTGCAGACACCTGCCTTGAATCTTGGATCATGAAGTCTTCAATTGCAAACCATTCTTCCATCGTGACAATACAATGCTCCTTTCTTGAAAGCTCTTTTCTTGCTAAATATAGGGAAGCGAACAAGGTGCTCCTTATTCAATAAAGTCGTTTTTCCCATCTCATGCTGGATCATCCCACCTCATACCGCATGATCTCCGTTCGCATTGCACTGAGTTTGACGCCAATAAAACAGAGGACAAATCCCCCTGCTACGACATCACCCACTCCCCCGTCGAGTCCTTCACATACACCCCATTGACAATGCAATCATTGCACGGAGTTCGGCCTATTCTCGATCCCAGGTAGTCCGTCTTTCGAATCTTGCCACAGTTCCCGCAGTGCGCGGGGTATGGCGTGATAATTGGTTCCTCTTTGATGGTATGACGACATAGTCCTTTTGTTTGAGGGATCGCGGCTCTGCACATTGCTTTGGTGACAGGTGTTGATGGGTTAGCTTCGTGAACGTAGATCAGACGCCAGGAAAGGGCCGAACGGGAGACGAACAAAAATAAGAATCTGCTTGTCGACTGAGAGTCTGAGATTTCTCTGTTTGTCAAATGCGCGAGTAAACAGGTTAACAGTCATTGGTAGGATGATGCTGCGCTCGATCCAGGTTATATATACCCAGGAGGTCAAAAAATTGAGAATTGTCGACCTAGTCGTCCTCGAGTGACGGGTCATGTTCGTGTAGGAAAGAGTGTGGGAGGGAGCCAAGACAAGAAAAAAAAAAAGCAGCAATTCGACTAATCATTATCACGTCCAGCTGGGACAAGTCCGTAATGCACGGCACAATCGGTCACAATCGGCCATCACAAAGCCACTTACTTTGCCGAGAAATCCTACAGGAAGTACGTGAATGTAACACAGGGGACTTCTGCGCATTAGTGTAAACTTATCATTCCTAGTCTGTCGAATTCCAGACAGGAAGAACAGAGAACAGACAAGCCTCCTCCCTTCCCCCCCCCTTCCCCCAAAAAAAAGAAGAAGAAGAAGAAGAAGAAGAAGAAGAAGAAGCAAAAAGCAGGAGAATAAGAGCCAAAAAGAAAAAGAAGGAATAGAACAAGATACATACACCCACAATCCCCTCACTAAAGGCCTATCCAACAGGCCGCAAAGCTTTGTTGAGGAACCGCAGTCTGCATTTGCCGCACTCACACCCTATACGGCTATGAACCTCTCGGGATTTGGCTCCATGGGCTCCAAAACCTCCACCACCTCGCGGCGCAGCTCAACACCCGTAAATGTCGTCCCGGGGAAATACCTCGGCAGGTCCAGCAGAAACGACGCGTTCAAGTCAATCCACACAATCATCCTGCGCAGCAAGCCACCCAGCCCTGCCAGGGAATGCAAGCCACCACGCGTGGCAAGCATGCGCACTAGACCCTCCATGTGCGTCCTATAGGAAGCAACATCGCCATGCATGGCCTCATAGCTAGCCATTTTCGCAACAGCGCCAATGAGGAAGTCATCGCTGCAGCGATTCGCGCTGTGGCGCAACGCATCGTTGATGGCACGAATAGCCTCGTGCTTCAGATGCAAAATGTGACAGCCGAGGCCGCGCACGTTGTGCACGCTGGCATAGTTGGCAGCCGAGAGAAGCATGACGACACGGAAAGGTGCTGCGTCGGATATGACGAGGGGGAACCAGCGGGAGCGGAGGAGACCCTTATTGCCGGGTTGGTCGAGCTCGGGAATGTCTCGGGCCATGTGAGTAATATCTGGTGAGATGGTACATGAATACACAAGCGTCAGTTCCCGCGACGAGAAGAGAAGAACCGAGAGAAGCAAACGTACAGTGATCGGCCAGGGCAGGAATGTGCGGCTGCCACGGCCCCGGATACGATCGGAAGGGATCCACGCGGATGCCCCCGAAATAAGCATCCATGGACATGGATAAATTTGGACCCACTTGCCACGCTTCCTTCTGGAACGCCTCCGGCCGGAGGTCTGACTGCGGGTTCGCCTGTTCGGGCTCCTCGTGCAGAACCCCGGGAACGCCTTCAAATGTGATTGTACGCAGCTTGGTCCTCTTCCGGCTCCTCGCCCTGCCGCCCTGTGCGTGAGCAACGTCAGAGGTCTTGTTCTGGGGCGGCGTCGATTGAGGTCCAATCAACTGCGAATGGGAGAGGTCTTCGCCTTGGGCATCTTGCACAGGCAGCTGCGCGCGATGGGCCTCCCAGAATCGCTTGGATAGGAAGGAGCGTAGTTTGCGGCTCGTGTCGATCTTGAGCTGGTCTGGACGAGAGCCAACGACGAACTCGAACTGGACTTGGGCCGGCTTCGCGGGCTGCTTGGCGGGATGGGTCTGCATCTTGTGAGGGTTGGGTTGTCTTTGAAAACTCAAACAAATGTATGCATGAATGAATACAGCTGAATATGTTTGGGAACGAGAAACGATATAAATGTTTGCGACAGGTGCATACATATACAAAACCTATAAACTGAATGGTCAAATGCGTGTTACTCAACCCGTGGCGAGCCTCAGCTTGAGCATCAGATAGTTCAGCAGTTAATATGTATACAAGAAGACACGGCGAGAAAAAAAAAAAAAAACCCCTATTCAGCTTCTCCAAGCCAGTAGCCTATTCGGGAAAACACAGGAAAGAAGACAAACCGCTCTTTTCTTCCCATGTCGCACACACTAGAAAAGCCACTCCGCTGAAGAGATGACGGCGCAAGTTGTTGTTGTCTTATATCTCAGTGCTTTTTACTCACATACACAGAAATACACCCAAGACATCGATACGATACAACAGAACTGCGAGGTGCAGCATGGGGCATCGTGCACATGTCTGATTCGACAGGCGGCTCTCGAAGCCCCTATTTGCTGTCCCCCCTCCCCACCAACTTGGACCCTCTTGTCATACACGGTATACTTTATATCCGAGGGGAATCCCAGACAAAGAACGCTCTTGGCCAATTGGACGGATAGAGCTATAGCTATGTATAGTGCATGGAGCCGACTTGCAAGAGAATTCGTCGTTGGCGGAGCTTCCCGGGCATGGCGGAGGTAGAGGATACGGCGCCAGCCACCATCGCTTTTGAGAACGAGGCCAAGAGATGAGGATATGAAAGGCGCCGTGAGGGCAGCGATGCTGACTTGCCAAGAGAAGATGTCCTTGTATCTGAGTGTAGATTGTCTCAGAGTGGTTATCGGCAGAAGCGAGATGGATGGCGATGATAAAAAGTGCCAATTTCCTTGTACCCAATGCGCGCCCCCTAATGCAGCATGCCGCCCAGAAAATTTGGCAAGGCCCAAGCCATGAATCAGGCTTGAAAATGTTCCAGGCCTCCCTCACTAGCGGGGATGAAAAGCTTTTCCAGTGGCTGCGCACCACCAGGTCTTTAGCAAAAGAGATGGGAAGATGACGATGGTGAGGTGTTACGTAAAATAAGGCTTCGTGGTTGACTTCCCATCGCGGTCATCGGATCGCGTCGCTTTTGCGGACACAAGCCTTTCACGTAACGGATCCTTTTGTACAGCTTCGCGACAATTGGTCCCCAACGAGCAAATCTACCTCCAAATCGACTGCTTCTGCCGACGACGCAACGTCTCGGACAGTCACAAACTGAACTGCAGCGCCTGCGATAATGGCCGCTGGCCCGTCGAAATTGAGCTTTATGCCCTATGTCCCCAGCGGCACCGGCCATGGCTCTGGCAGACTACCGTGTACCAACAGAACGCCCTGATCTTGTGCCACCTGCCTCAGCTGATCCAGGGCCACGCCTTCAACGGATCTCGTGTAGATAGTCTCGAGGTGTGTGAGCCTCATAATCGCAACCACGACAGTCGCAAACTCGGCCGACGTGTAATGATTGGAAGAAATGCTCAATGTTCGCAAGTTGGGGAACGAGGCCAGGAATCGCGGTAGAGGCAAGTCCTCGTCGTTTTCGGGGTATTGTCGGAAGCGGAATTCATGGCATCCCAGTGTTTGAACTGTGGGGGCGCCGCAGGACCATTCATAAGTCTTCAAATGGCGAATACTCGCGTCTCCAACGCGGCCAGTGAGAGATTCCTCGGGAAAAACAATGTCAAAGGCTGTCAACTGTTTAGTCTTGATCGCGTTGGAGAGCAGGGTTCGAGCCTCATCCCCCGAGATGCAACATAGGGTCGACCTGAATGAGTGCAGATTTCGGTATTCTGAAAATTGGGCAACGTCGGGATTAGGGAATAGATTGTGACTGCCGGTGAAAATGTCAGACCAGTCGTCGCTCGGGAAATCAAAGCGAATATGTCGAAGTGAGTTGCCGCGATTAAGACACGTCAGATATCGTATCGTTGAACGCAACCGTTCTATATGAAGGTATGGTCTTGTGCGCCACGAGCGTGTGCTCAATATGAGTACTTTCAAGTGCGGCCATATATTTCCCCATTTTCCCCGCCAAATCGCCACGGGCTCTGGGTCCAGATTTGGTATATTGCCGTCGATGCAAAGCTGTTCGAGTCTCGGAAAAGCGTCAGAGAGATAAAACTACAAAGACTCAATGAGTTAGTTCTTTGCTTTCGCGCCCCCTTACTCTATACATGTAGCGACAAGAAGAAGAAGTAAGAGAAGAAAAAAAGACGCAAGAGCTTTTCACTGTGGCTCTTAAGGCAGGGGAGACAGACTATGGAAAATGAGAGTGGGCTTGCCACCGTCACCGACATTCGCAAAGTCTTCAACTCTGGAAGAAGCGGTACTGACGGCAGCTCGCCGCACCATAGCTGTGGAATTTCTCCCTCGATGGTGAGATGCTCCAAAGAGCTGGCAGCATTGTGGAGGAAGATCTGAGGGAATCCACCAGGAAAGTCTATCGAGGTACGATCAGAATAACCGACAGACCTAAAACAGACATGCTTGAGTCGGTTATATAACTTCTCCTTCGAAGGAAACGACATGTCTGATGGTAGATTCCCAAGGTCCAAATGCTCCAGGCTGGGCGACGCATGTAGCAGCAGCATCAACTTGGATGAAGTGAGTCTCCTGGCTTTCGGTATCACGATCTTCCTGGCACCTCCTTGCCCTGCCCAAGAAAGCATCTTTCTCAACACGCCAACGCCTGGTAAGTCCATCCGTTGCTCGGGAAATATCATGTTCCTCCATAATCGACAATGCAGGGGACTCGTGAGAGTGCGTTTCCATTGCTTACAAACGCGCAGACAGACACTGGACCATGCATGGTATCAGCCAAACTATTGTGAGAACGAGTCGATACTCGATATCAAAAGGAGAGAAGTGTGAACGCACGGAATTTCAACAAAGTCCAGGTACGAGAAGATGTGCGCGACAAGCTCTGCGGGCAGGTATAACGGATCTTGTCTATAGAAGTGCCGGTGGAGGGGTTTGCGTGCATCGTAAAGTTGCTGAATTCCGACCGGTTAGACACCAAACGTGACCACGCCATTGATCAACTTGGGCCGGAGACGTCTCACTTGCAATTTGGGCGATGAGCCCACAGCAGTCTCCTTGTTTGCCTCGATCCCAGCGGTATACATCTTCCAGGCATACTCGTTCTTCTTTTGCAACCGCGCAATTTTTCCCAGACGAAGGTATCCCTAGAATTGGGCTGGTCAGCGAAGGGTCGTAAGGCGACGGTAGCCCGGGCAGGACTGTTTACATCTGGGAGTCGAGGAGCAAGTTCCAGAATCCATTCGGCGTCCTTCATAGCGTGGTCGAGTTTGTCCATGGCCTCAAACGTAGCAGCCCGGAAATCCAACGCCTGGATGTGGTGTGCATTGTCGCACTTGCTGAACGTTCTGCCAATGTCGCAATGACAAGTATACATTGCTTCTCTGAATATCGAGCCCCCATGCGCAGCGACCTGTTCGTAGTTTTTGCAGTTACATCTGTCTCTTTTGACGCCCCTGGCGCACGGGCATCTCATCATGGCCTGTATTTCAGGAAAGGAAAAACGTCAGACATGTAGCTTCTTTAAGTACCCTCGGCCGCGGCCACGGCAACTCACGCTTCTGAAGAGTACCAACGCACGCTTGTATTTCTTGGCCGCGTAAGCATGGCGGCCAGACTCGATCATATCGGACATCGTGGGCTCCATCTCGACAGCACGGGATGAAGACATGATGTTGTCGGAAAGATTGCGAGCACCAATACATGGAGCGCGACGCGGTGACGGTGACGGAGGGCATCGTCGGCGCGTCACGCGCCACGCGACTCGCGAGATGCTGATGATGATAATCAGGGTTGAGAGCCCCACAGCGGCGGTACCTCTAGGTACATACCTAATGTAGAGGTGCCTGGTATTTACCTCTATCACAGTTCTCTCGAGAATTGATTGCACCGCAGGTCGTTATCTTCTTTCATCTTGCATGGTCTTCGGAGGGCTTCATGTATTTAAACTCCTCATCTTCTCGCTCTTAGCTTAGATCTCTACCGGTACACTGAATTTCAGTCATGTCTTCTTCTCGTTAGACAAAACTGAAGAAATTCGTGCGGCGACGTGTAGCGGAGGCGCACATTTCGTGTTTGCCTCTTTATTTTGTTTGAGTCTCTTGGAGTCCAATTTGTACTGCCATTGACACTCTCTTTTATTTGTGTCGAGAGGTACGGAGTACTATAGTATCACGTCACGTCTTCGATCCTGGTACTATGTGACCCACTATTCTACTTCTCTTTTCTTCATCTCGACGCTCGTCATACCTACGACGATATTACCTATCGCGTTACCTTTGGTTCGGCTCCACGGAGGGTATGTGCCCAGATAGCTTTTCTTTGTGCAATTCCTCTTGGACGCGATGGATCGTCTACATGGAAGTAGGTACCAGGTATTTACCGCCTTGTAAATTGGCTCCGCGGTGCCCCAAACTTCAGAGACAACAAATACCGAACTTGTGAGCAGAAGATGATGGTAATCCTGTAAACTATGGGCTTCGGTGAGACTCAACACAACGCATCGTTTTCGTATGAGCCAACGATCCGTGGGCCGTATATTCCATGAAGTCCTCTCCCATATGTCAAAATTACACAAAGCCTTCGTCCATATGCCTACTAACGATTACGTTTTTTTTATAAAATAAGCACCAACCCCAAGTACACGGCCTTCAATGGATGTATCGGCGCAATCGACGGTACACATGTTGTTGTTGCATGCGCCTGTGGCCGAACAACGCCGCTTCCGATAGCGTAAAGGAGGCATCTCTCACAACGGTTTTGCGGCTGTTACCTTTGGAGGCCGCTTCGTGTATGTGCTAGCCGGCGCCGAGGGCTCCATTGGAGATGCCTCACTCATACGGGGGTAGCTTTTTCGCGAAACTTCAAGATTCCAAATGGACGTTTCTTCATCGGTGATGCCGGCTTTGGCAATACCCGTCGTGGCGTCGTGTGCCCATGAGCAAATACCCGCATCACGACTCGAATGGAGGAATGCCTGAGATTATAAAGTCCCTCTGCGAAAACTCCAGATGGTCAGACATCTGATTGTCAATCGTGCGCTTGAAATCGACGCCTCTGTTTGTTGGGACTTGTTACCCATTTGGTTCCATCCCAAGCATCAGGCGCGATCTGCGTCAGTCCCACGCATCGAAAGATTATGCGCCTTCATTGAAGCAGCAGGCGTTGATGCTGCGTCTACGATCCTTTGCTTTATTATCTCCCTAAACTCATGATCACTTTCTACGTTTGCAGCTTGAAGTACTGCAGTTAGATGAGTTGTAAATTTGTCGTCTTCCCAATAAGGGGAGGCCATTCACGTCAAAATGATGAGCCTGTAGTGCATCATCGAGATGCTGGCAGTGCTTGATGCTCGTGCACCCATAGTGGATTACCTACAACAAGCATATCCGACAAGAACGCTGAGTTTGTAGAGTTGTGAGACCCGCGTCGTCGAGCAAAGTAGGTACATACAAAGACAACTTGAGGCACTTGCTTGACGTCGAAACGGTTCGCTCGAGTTGCGCTTCTGTTGACAACGCGAGACTAGGCCCCATTGCGTGTGCCCATTCCACACGGACTCATTCAGTACCTAGAGGTGCACAGTACACAGGCACGCACAAGCGACACATACTGACAAATATTCTATGTTTCCAATTTCCTCGGCCTCACCGGCCACGGCTGTGGCGGAGACTCGAGTTTCAATTGCACGCCGTGGGCCTGCGTCACTTGCATGAGCTCGTTCAACACTCCAGATATGCCATATGGTATATAAATGGTCTTGAGATGCGTGAGCCTCCGATACCTGGCTCCTGTAGCCATGATACGAGTTATGAAGTATCAATGTCTGCAGGTTGGAAAATGTTGCCAGAAATTGCGCCAGGGGCAAGAATTGGTCGTTATCAGGATTGAGTGGGAAGTAAAAATCATAGCATCCCAATTCCTGAATTGAGGGAGCGCCGCGCAACCAATCGTAGTCTTTCAAATGGCGAGCAGACACGTCTGTCGATTGAGTGCGAGGATTGCAATAGTCACCGAACACCATGTCAAATGATGTCAATCGTCTAGCCTCTATCGCGCTGGAGAGCAAGAGTCGAGCTCCCGCCTTCGCGATAGACAACGACCTCGACCTAAAGGACTGCAGGTTTTGGAATGTGGAGTACCGGGCAACGTCGACATCAGAAAGCAGTTCATGACAGCCACTGAAAATATCGGACCAGTCTTGATGCCGAATTTCCAAACCAATATGTTGCAGTGTGCTGCCGCGGTCAAGACACGTCAGATACCGTAGCGTTAAAATCGAACTTTCTCTCGAAGATCTGGAATGGTAGCTGTCGAACATGAGTACCTTCAAGTGTGGCCATGTATCGTTTCCCCTTTCTCGCCAAATCGCCACGGGCTCCGGGTTCAGATGGCATTCTCCGAGGTAAATTGAAAGCTGTTCAAGTCTCGGAAAGGCGACGGATAGATGAAACTATGCATGCTCAAAGAATTAGTGTCTTGTTCTCATGCGGGCTCCCTCGTTCTAATGAAAACTGTCGGAATCGCCCATAGCAACACTGCCACATGACCGGATGCACCAATGAGGCACGTGTGTGGACCCACACACACTCATTGGCTACAGCCGTCACAACATTGTAGGATAAAGGGTTTTCCCACTTATCCCCTCTTGCCTCACCTCCTAGTTTAGACATGATGAACAACAGACACGACGAGAATATACTTTGATTACGAATGCATGCATTGATCTTTATTTGCTTATCCTGTTTATTCCAACACTGATCAGTGGTTGACTACAACCACAGATAAGCAAAGGAACAGACGAGACACCTTGGGAATCAAATCGCTTGGTTGTGCTAAAAGAAGAAAGGCGGAGCTACTGCAAGGTCTAGACTTCAAAGGATTACAGAATCAGCTTGAGGCTCTTAACGAAAGTTAAGCTGTTTTTCTAATCTTTGGCCGTCACATCACGGGCCAATTCGTTTACAGAAAACTTCCTTACTATACTTCCTGGAGGCTCTTAACGAAAGTCTAGGAAGAGAAGTAGAAGCTTCTCTGCCCCAAAACACCACATTTCTTGGCCGTTGCTAGCCAAACCACCATTATGGCATCACATTCAATAAACGAGATCGACGACGACGAATCACACCCGATACATTCGACAGTCTTGAAGAAATGTGGTGTTTTCGGGTCAAGTTGGTCGTTTGAAAGTGCTTCGGTTCGATTTCCTTTGTCGAGAGGGTTTGGGGGTTGCTTCCCTTTGCTGATGAGACTTTGAAAACTTGCTTCGCTCTCCGTCTCTCCTGAGGTCTGGTACCATAACACCACATTTCTTGGCCGTTGCTAGCCAAACCACCATTATGGCATCACATTCAATAAACGAGATCGACGACGACGAATCACACCCGATACATCCGACACTCAAGACTGTCGAAAAATATGTTTCAGAGAGATGGCACGATTCCGATGATACAGTCCTTGACTTGAGAACAGCAACGCAAACTGACCTGAACGACCAAGTTATCTGCTTCTTAAATCAGTACTTGGAGGACGAGATCGCGAACAACATCCTGCGTCGGCGGGTCTGCCAAGACTTCCAAACGTGGGACAAGGACACCTGGAATAGAGTGCACAAAGAAGTTCGGACCAAATTCCGCAACACTTTGCGCGATAACGGAGTTCACGTAGCAGTCCTGGAGTCGGTAGCCAACGGCCTCGCACACATGATACAGCGAGGGTACCAGACCTCAGGAGAGACGGAGAGCGAAGCAAGTTTTCAAAGTCTCATCAGCAAAGGGAAGCAACCCGCAAACCCTCTCGACAAAGGAAATCGAACCGAAGCACTTTCAAACGACCAACTTGACCCGAATCACCCGAAGAACATTGGTCAACAATTCGACGACTCCGGAAACCCTGTGCACACAGACAAGGCGAGCTCCCGCACACGAGCCCACAGGTATTATCAGACAGGGCAACATGATAACATTGCTACTGCCGGCCCTTCCGGAACTCATGGTGTTACCGGTTACAATGGCGTTCCCGCCTATGGATTTCCTGACCCATATTGGAATGCCCAAAGGCCCTATGGCCGCGGACCCCCGAACAATCCTGGCCGCCCTGGTCCATCTGGACCACAAGGCCATTCCGGGTATGATGCCCCCTTTGGACCATATGGCGGCGGATATAATGGCCCCTTTGGACCATATGGCGGCGGATGTAATGGCCCCTTTGCACCATATGGCGGCGGATATAACGGCCCCTTTGGACCGTGTGGCGGTGGATATAATGGCCCTTTTGGACCATATGGTTATCCCGGAAATACTGCTGCCACCAATGGCCCTTATCCGCAACATAACCACAACTACGAACCCGACACTCAAACACGTCAAAGTCGCACCGACATTGAATATGAAGACCGAAGATTCCAACGTTGCCAAGACACGCTCATCAAAGCGTATACGGAAAAGGATAAATACACAGGCGCCGCAGGTGAATTCCTCATGCCTAAGGTAACCCTATTCAAGCATCGCTGCAAAAGAGCCCGCGCTACACCGGACGACTGGGCGGAACTCTTATCGGTAATACTTGCCGGAAAAGCTTTGACGTGGTACATGAACACCCTGGAGGGAAACAAATTGACATTTGACGACGCAGTAATGGCAATCCACCGAACTTTCGAAACGCGCTCCAATTACCAAGGACACTTCGACAGATTCTCTATGATGACAATCCAAATGGTCATGGAAAAAAACCCGGAGAAGTCACTGAAGGACAACTTTGATATACTCGTTGCGGACCTGGAAACGTTGTTTTATGGGATATACCACCCCTCCCTAATCGACGTAACGCTCTTCGGAAGGTTACGCCAGGCCGTCGCGGGCATACCAGAATTTAAAAAAGCCTTATACACCATCGACGCGACACCGACATACGAAGGGTTTCTCAACAACCTCAGGAATGCACTGGACGCAGAGCAAACATCAAACCCTGCAAACCAGTTTAAGACAAGTGCCACACCTGCGTACCATCCCCCCACCCCATTTGTGACAAGGGCAGTATAATGGGCTTGGAACTGACGATTTGTCAATTCAGAACGCAATAATCGACTATGGCTCTGCAAGGAACTCTAGAGGCGTATGGTCTCCCTCTGAGTCCTTGGAGGAGGCCAGCGATGATATAATGTACAATATCCTCCACGCCCTCCTATTGATCCCCGGCTAATGGCCTGAATATCCCGAATAATCTCGGGGAGGCCCAAGTCCTCTACTCAGCCCCCCCCTGCCTCCACTCCTGCGCCCT